>JAHZNB010000323.1:0-17564 GCA_027744295.1 Callyntrura guangdongensis | reverse complement strand
CCGTATAGTTTGCCGTTCACTTCACACCATGTGGTTACGTGTGTATTTAATTCGTAAAATGTCGTAAAATGAGGTTTTATGCAACACAAAATATTCCCTCGCGACCAGCTTTACTGGAATTATGTTTTTATGACGTTCGGCGTTCGGTTAGTTATCTTGAAAAAACACCTCAAGTCTGTTAATACTACTTTGATGAGTTAGACAATGAACCTAAGAGGGGTACTTTAAAAAATAACAAAATATTTTTACTTCATAAAATTCCACTTTTATTCAATATTTTCTGACGCAAAGTTTTTGCTGTTCACATATCACAAGGCTGTTATACAAATAATTATTGACAGAGATGACTTTAACTCTATTACAGTGTAACTGTTATTTTTTTTTAGCTAAATGCTGATGCTGGTCGTACATCGTAGTAGTCTACTAAAATATATGGATGGACAAAGCATTTTTTTGTAGTCAATTATTTTTGACATCAGCAAGGCTAATTTATTTTTTGGAAGTGATAAGATTTGGTCACATTACGTTTTTATCTGACAACAGGATTTTACATTCCCGTTCCACTTTAAATACTCCTAAATAGTATCTGTGTGTACCCCCACAATTATTCCTTGCATTCCACCACACACTCAAGAGACCATAATATTATGAAGGAAGAATGACAAATTTTAGTTTAATGGTGGATAATGAATGACAGTGGTAGTGGTAGTAATAGTTAGAATAGAATATACCGTGCCATGTGCATCGTGATACATGTTTTACTCTTATTTGTTTTGCATTACGTGATATAATGAAATAAATGATAAAATAATTATAAAAAGCGATAAAGTATCGTTATTGATTAAACCATCCTCCGACCGTGTGTAATTGTTTTTATATATTTTTTTCTTCTTATTTTGTATTACTCCAGCATCAATGACCATTCAAGTGTCACAGCTTAAAATGATCCATGTTTACGAAAAGTTTATTTTTATGTGGCTCACAGTACCCCAAAATTGGGTGATCCGTTTATGTAAATAATATAAAAGAACGCAAAGTTGTGGCTGTAGATGTAGATTTGCTACATCCCGAAAACATGAATTTTTTTACAACTGTTTATTACACTGGTAAATTAAGAAAGAAACCCTCAAAAAGCGTACAATGTTGTGTACTTTTCTATTTTTTCCCTTCTTTCCCCGGGAAATTATCCCCCAGGGTGGTATTCAAACTGCCAGGATTATTGGAAAATAGATACTCCGCCAGATACTCTACAGGATCGTCCGGTCTTGCCCGGGTAACGTCAATCAAGCCTTTGGTCAAAGTGGGGACCACGTGTGCCATTAGATAGTGACGAAGAGGTACCAGGGCGGCTTCCACTCTTTCAAACTCCTCCCGTTTCACCTTTGCCAGTTTTTCCATCTACCACAATTGCACCAAAAAATCAATCTTCTTATCTGAATATATTAGGTAAAAAATATGTTTAAAAAAATATTTTGGGTTATCATCCTACCCACTGCTGTATATTGGCTCGACGTTCCTCCAACTCCCGGCTTTCAATCACGGCCATATCCTCTTTCACTGATTCCTCCACTTGCGACTTTTCCAAATGTTGGGAATTTTTCAGGGCCTCCTCCTCCTCCACTGATAACCCTACATAACAGCATATTAAGTACAAAAATGTTAATATGAAAACCCGTTTCAAGGAAGCGGTCGATAAAATGTAATTTCTGTACTGTACCGTAATTTCTCGGCTTGCCCATCAGATCCATTATTTTCCCGATAATATTTTGCATCAGCAGCCCGTCCCCAGTAGTGATGTCAATAGGAACATACAACACCTCTTGTAAATCCAAATAGTAGAGAAAGGTGGCTTCATAAACCGCATTCATATCCCGGTAGTCCATCAGTGACTTCAAAAACTGCTTATCTTTATGCTTATCTTGCAACTGGGTGACTGGCACAGATTGCAGCCGTTGCTGCAAGAACTCATCAGACGCCTCCAAAACAATCACGCGATCTGGAATTAACCTGGGATCCATGGGTTCCCTCCCTTCATCCAGTTCCTCCCCTGACTCCAAAATCTCGTTGTCCAACGCTTCAAAAAGCAACCGAGCCTGGTTTAAGTTCTCTGGAAAGCCATCCAACACAAAACCCTGATTTTGACACTGGTTAGACAGCAACCGCCACCGAGCCAAGCGTACAAATAATTCATCAGGCAATTTGGAAAAGTCTCGCTGTTCTACAGCAGAGGACTGGAGGTGACGCGGGATGCCCATTTGACCTTGTGCGAAAGCATGTTCGTCGGATTCCTCCTCAGCAGTACCACCTCCTCCCAGGCCACTTCCTCGGGGAGCAGTTTCCGGGGAAAGGGATGCCAAGTCACTGCTTGGCTGCAGACTAGCAAAAAATTCGTCCACCTCCACGAGAATCTCTCGAGCTTCCAAGCGTACGTGTTGCTCCAGTTCTTGGTCGACGCCGTTAATGTCCTGCTCTGGATTCTCGCCCCCGGTCTCCTTCAACAACTCCACAGTGGTCTTGACTAGATCTTCCTTGGTGAAGTGGTTTAACCTGTACAGGTCTGAGACTTGTCGACCGATGGTGCTCTTTCCCGAAGCGGTTGGCCCCACAATACAAATTTTTAACGGCTCCAGCTTCCTAGACTGTTTGTACTCGTTGCAAATCCGTTGGATTATCGTATCCATCCCATCCTCCGCGGTAAAGTCCATGTTAAAATTTTCCAGGGCAAAAGCACTTTGGATTTTGAGGTCCAACAAGTGTTGATCCGCCTGAAACGTGGTAAGTCCCCGGTTTAAATAAATATCTTCTTCTGGAAGGCGCTTCACTCTCCCAAAACTGAGCACGCGACTAATGGCCTTGGCAATTTGGTCTTGTTGGCAGATAACCGGGTCTACCGCTATCAGATACCGCTGGAGCTTGGGAGGTACGTCCATGACATTTTGGATCATCTTGGCGAGGTCTTGAATGTATATGGTTGGCAAGTAATTTTTACCGGTGCCGTAAATCGGCAGATATTTGGCGTTGTGCCAAGCACTCATAAACCAGTGATGCAGAGGACTTTCCTCAGAACCGTAAATGGCTCCACAGCCAATCACGTACGCCTTCAATTTTCCCCTTGTCATCTTCCCGGAAGCAACCACGTAACGTTCCAACAGTTGTAACTCACGGTACAGCGGTTTGGTGTGACGTCTTCGATAGTCATCCTCTGTGAAGGGCTCGTCATCTGAGCGCTTTTTGGTATGCGACCATGAATGCAGAGAACTGATCAAAATGAACACCCGTGGCACGTTAAATTTTTCTACGCGGGCTCTCAAAGCGTCACACATCACCCGAACTTCCTCCATCCTCTCGGGACTAGCGTCTGATAAGTCGTAAATAATCACATGACATTTCACCGCCTCCCTCAGATAAGCATCATAGTCATCCTGCTTCACCACCGCCCAGAGCCAAGGAAGCAAACTGGTTTTCCGGTTTGTCAAAGCCCCAAGAATTTTCCAGTACCGCAAGTTACCTTTCCGACGTCGCCCCTCCCCGTCATCATCATCTTCGCCATCAACCTCATCGTCAATATCCGTTCCATCGTTGCTCCCGTGTAAAGTTGCTCCTATTACCTTGCTGCTGAGAAACTGGCCTAAATATTTTCCCACGTAGCTATCCACCGGGTTGACGAGCACTGCTTGCGTGTCAAAGATATCTGGATCTTGATTGATCAGCAGGACCGTCTTGCCAATGTCAAAGACTGGACGCTCCCCTGCCGTACCAGCGCGGTAAATTTCCTGACTGTCGTCATTAAACGAGTCGTATTCCGGCTCGGAGTCCATCTTCTTAACCCACTTTTTTAAAATCACTGTCCTCAACGAGGTTTCAAAAATTCCCCTAAACCAACCACAGTACAGTCAGGTCACAAACTTATCAAATTGTTATCTTAGGAGGAGCAACCTTATCTAAAAACCAAACATGTTTTACACACAACCCCAGATAAGCAATACAACAAATATACAGTAACAGTTTCCATACAGATACATGTAAAGAAAAGCGTAAAACACCGGTGGTGGGGGTGGGGGTGGAGGAAGAGGAGATACCTGACTGACGAGAAAGTGGCAAGATCAATACACCGAATTAAAGACCCAATTTATATCTAAATACGTAATCGCATGCGTAGAAGACAATGGTAACATTTTTATTCCCGAATGGCCAGTGTTCACTATTGATTTGATGCCTGAACGTGTTTTCTTTTAATTAAAAATAACCAGTCTCGACTCATGTTACACGAGCCATGATCATACAGTCTTTATTAACTACGAGTCGACACGCGTACAATCAAAACTTGTCACAGAGGAAGAAGATACTAATTGTTAATTTTTGTAAGTAAAAATATCGTGAATTCAGGTACATTCAGGCTAACAAAGCAACGTAATACCCTTTTAAGCAATGTTTTGAAACACATAAGTAGGAACTACGCACGCATACATAATACATCCCTTCAGTATATGTGAAGTGAAAAATTAAATCGTCAGCTAGCCGCTGGCCATTCGGGGTTTAAAATGTTACCATTGTATTCTACGCATGCGATTACGTATTTAAATATAAACTTCTGTCATTAATTCGATTTATTGATCTTGTCGTCAGCTCTTCGTGAGTGAGCTGAGCTTTGGAACAACGCATCAATTCACGAAGCGCGCTACGTTCAAATAAGTGAATGAACAGTCAATAAACAGTAAATTGAATTGCAGGGGAAATATAATTACAAAATAATATTTTTTCATTTATAGTAGCGATATAAAATTTATCTAAATCAAATCCGTATTCAATAAATATTGGATTTATGCTACAACCATTGAAAATTCAAATCCAATTATCATTTGGATACATATTTGGTATTCACACTTTTCGATTAGCTTAGCCAAATTACGAACAAATCAATCCTGCCTCCAAGCTGGATTTGCGATCTAAATATACTAATACATGCAAACGCACACAAAGTGCAACAGTGAAGGATCATGATCACGAGTTTTCGTTGGCGGAAATGGCTTCAGATCCCAAAATCCGGTGTCCTTGTCCATCTTTACCTACAACACCCCCGCCAGAGCTAGCAACAAAACCTCCGGCAGAAATTGAAGGACGGAAAACCCATGTGGTCAATATGATGGTGGCGTGGGTAATCCTTGTCCCACTCGCCTTTTTTGTTTCTAGATTTTACAAAGAGACGTACTCCAGAGTGTATTTCCTTCAAGAATTCTGGTGGTACACGATACCCGTGTTGAGACTCATGACAGCTCAAAGTGCAACAGTGAGTTTTCGTTGGCGGAAATGGCTTCTGATCCCAAAATCCGGTGTCCTTGTCCATCTTTACCTACAACACCCTCGCCAGAGCTAGCAACAAAACCTCCGGCAGCGGAAAACCCATGTGGTCAATATGATGGTGGCGTGGGTAATCCTTGTCCCACTCACCTTTTTTGTTTCTAGATTTTACAAAGAGACGTACGCCAGAGTGTATTTCCTTCAAGAATTCTGGTGGTACACGATACCCGTGTTGAGACTCATGACAGCCCTCCTGTTTACTGTTAGAGTTGGAGATATCTACGGTTTGAAATTGAAGTGAACGCTGGGCACAACTTACGAAATCTTGTGGACGGACGGGAGCGTTGCTCACATCGACATGGGATACGGCGTGATAGACCTGTTTGTCATTCATCTAGTTTTGAGCGCCTTCCGGTTGTACGACCAGGATATTCGAGTCATACAAATATGTCTTCACTGGCTGTTTGGATGGTTGGAGTATGCATGTTCGGTTGTCTCTACATTATGGTCGCCGTTGCCATTCCCTCTGGAATTATGAGCTGTTGTATCACATTCGGCATCTACAGCGTCTTTATCATGTTCCAAATTGGATTTAACGTGGAAATGGAGTTGCATATGCATTCAGTGGACAAAAAACTCAACTTGAATCCTCCACGGGCGTATATGTCTCCTCCAATGATGCGATTGTTTCACTGTGATGCTCCGGTGAATACCATTTTGATCCAATTTATTTTTTATTGCATCACATTCGGCATCTACTGCGTCTTTATCGTGTTCCAGATTGGATTTAATGTGGGGATGGAGTTGCATATGCATTCAGTGGACAAAGAACTTAACTTGAATCCTCCGCGGGCATATATGCCTCCTCCAATGATGCGATTGTTTCATTGTGATGCTCCGGTAAATTGCCAATCCAATAAATACATTTGATCCAATTCAGTTATTATTTTTTAGTCCCAAATTTTTATTTTGTTCCGGTTTTCTCGATGCTTATGTGTTTTTCTGCTTCTTTTTTTCAGCATTCCCAGTTTCGAATGATCATGTTGGCAGCATACGCCGCGGGCTGTTTCCTTTTCTACTTAGCCATGCACGTATCAATGAACCTGGGAGGAGCAGAATTTAGTTGTTTTCAACCCAAAGGAGAAGTTCTACCGTACGCAGTAGAGTCCTAATAAATTAATTAATTGCATTGTTTAAGCATGTACCGGAAAATGCATACTTTTCGCAGCAGAAACTTTTGTTTAATTATTTATCGTTATATTAAGAGATAGTTATATGTTGAAATGTAAATACGGGTTCATTTTATCTTTTATGTGAATAAATAAATAGGTACAGTCCTGTGCTATATAATTTTCCTCTGTCATGTCCGGCTGGTAGCCGGCCATTATCTCCGCACAAAACCAACAAGGTTACAACTCAAAATGACCCTAATCGATTATTAACAGGGACAAGGGTTATAACATAGGTCAACATGGCATCGCAGTGACATCGACATCCCCTGGAGGTAGAGACAAGAGACCGCTTTTATTTTTTTTAAATTAGTCTTAAAATGCTTAATGCTTCATCATGAAAATTTGTGTGTTGTATCAATTTGACGCGGAAACGCTGAAAAGCACAACATGTATTTTTTAACTTTGCTTTATTACAGATTTTATAGATCTATTTTCTTGTAAATAAATACATACTTTTTTTCGGAAGCCATTTTACAAAAAGGAAATTAATCAGTCCATTGAGTTGCATTGAAAATTACAATAAGTACGTTGCAGATTGGAGCAGAAGAAATAGAGCAATACTGTAAGGGTTTTTTTTCGTTTTCTTCTACTCACGCACACAGCCAATGTTGTAGCCAATTAAGATAGTAGCCAAGTCTTGACTTGAGCGAAGTGAAGAAAATATAAGGATATCACGATTCTGGCTGAAGGACACGGTGATCCCCAGCGGAAGAGAAAGAATTGTAAAAGAGAGGAATAAAAGGAAGTGGGAAGGAGGAAGACGGAAAAAGCTCTTGATCAGGTAGCGAGAGTAGTAATAGTAGTATTAGAAGAAGGAGGAGGTTTTGTGTATAAAAATAACTTATTAAAGAAGAGGAACACTTTTGAAATTTTCCTTACTAAACGTTAATAATCTCATGATGGTACTAAATAATTACTCTGTTTAACCAAGGAAGGTCTTGGCGGCGAGTGGGGCACCGTATCCGACTGGAGCGGCATATCCGACTGGGCCAGCAAGAGCTGGGACGGCAGCCTTGGCGAGGACTGGGCCATGGTCGCGGGTCTCGGTGGCGGACTTGGAGTCTCCGGTGAGGGAGTCAGAGACGGAGTATCCGTAGTTGTATTGTGGATGTGGGTCGTATGGCTCTGGGGCGACGGCAACGGCGGCCTTGGCAACAACTGGGGCGGCGAATTTGGCAACAGGGGCGGCGTAGGCGACTGGAGCTTGAGCGGCGTAGGCGACTGGAGCGTGGGCAACCTGTAACGAAACAAGCACGATTAGTCCTTTGTTCACCATAACACTCGTGTCCGAGGTAAAGTTTGCCCTCTTACTTGGGCAAATGGAGATGCGTATTGGACAGCAGGGTGGGCAGCATACTATTTATTATTTTTAAGTTTGGAATAATAAGAGGCATAAATGTTCATGCTTAAAAACCAATGCGTACTAAAATAATTACTAGCTAGCTACTCATATAAAACTCCCAAAGCTTCCCCGAAAATAGCTTTTAAAAAACAGGGACTTACAGCGGCAACTGGAGCGGCGATGGCCTTGGCTACGGGAGCAGCGTAAGCGAGTGGAGCTTGAGCAGCATAAGCAACTGGAGCTTGAGCAGCGTATGCGACTGGAGCGTGGGCAACCTGTAACGAAACAAGCACGATTAGTCCTTTGTTCACCATAACATACTCGTGTCCGAGGTAAAGTTTGCCCTCTTACGTGGGCGATTGGAGATGCGTATTGGACAGCAGGATGGGCAGCGTACTATTTATTTTTTTTAGTTTGGAATAATAAGAGGCATAAATTTTCATGCTTAAAAACCAATGCGTTCGAATTACTAGCTAGCTACTCATACAAATACTCCCAAAGCTTCCCCGAACAAAGCTTTTAAAATCAGGGGACTTACAGCGGCAACTGGGGCAGCTCCGTAGGTGATGGCACCAGCGTTGGCGAGGCCAGCGAGGGCCAAGATAGCGAAAGCCTATAAAAACAAATAAACTTTTTAGCGACTCAATAATCCAGTAGGCGGTTTTCCAATTTCCAAGAAAGAGAGCACTTGCACAAACTGCGTAAACTTGCTCTGAATTTTCTAGCCGTTTGCACTATAAATTCTTGCTTGCATACTGTTCCATCCAACAGATTACCGAAAATAGCTTACACAGACAACGTTATTGCCACGCTTTTTTTAAAATGGTAAACAACCAATAAACAACGGCTGAGAATTACCTTGATCATTTTGATTGTTGGGTTATTGATTGACTTGAGAAGTTGTGTTGTTGTCTGGAAGAGCAACTGATGATGAGTGGATGCTGATTGAGAATTTCTAGTCACTATTTATAGTGGTTACCCCCCATCAGTCCAATAAGCCAATGTGAATGACAATTTGGACGATGAGGATGGCGATTGCGATGATAATCGTAAAAAACGGAGCACTCTCCTGACTCTACGTAGAGATACATAAGTATACATAGTACAACAACATGTATAACATTTCTATTCCTGCCATTTTCCATAATGAAAGTACCACATACAAAACGTTTTGCTCAAAATACGCCATACCGTTTGCAATAAAGGGTCCTCCTATATTTTAGCTAAACGCATTCAACAGAGCGCCGTCGACATCATCAACATCATCATCATCGCTCTTTTTTATATTCATGATCAATGAATATAGCTATGGTGGAGGATCTGTAGTACCATACCTATTAGCCTATATAATATTATTTACTTTTGTGTATTCATTACAGTTTGCATCTTCGTCGTCATCATCATCCTCCTTATAATAAGCCGAAACGATAAGGCATAAAAATTGCATGTATTATTCCATATATCGCTTCGCGTTGTCGACAAAAGGGAGGAGGATATAATAATTGCATTCCATTCCAACTACCAGCAGCCAGCAAGTTTGTACTTTTCGGCTTACCGTTTAAAAAATGATATCGCATTACCACCACTAGGATTTATTTTTGTGGGATCCGCCGACTCCAAAAAGTTAACTACATAGCAACAGTAAGTATAAACGCATACAGAGATTCTACCTATGTAATACCTACATATATGTTTGTGCATGCAATAAAGTGCCTTACTTTTACGTGCGTTCCTGCATGACTTAATTTTTAAGTGGATTCATTTTTCATTCATTCTTGTTTGATTCACTGTTTGGTTGCTCAAGCCCACAGGAGATGTCCATAAAATAGCATTAGATGACAGGATATTGTGTTTTCGTGTAGTTAAGTAAGAATAAAAGAAGAAGGTGCCAGCCAAATTACGTTCGTTGTATTTAAATACAAATTGTAATAACAATATGTAATCTCAGTAGTAATCACAGTCAATCCAGTCTACACAGGAGGACTACTCAAAAAGGAGCAACAATGGTAGCAGCAGTAGTAGTAGTAGTGCATGTAACCGTTTTCAATTTTCAATGTCTTGAGTGGCGTGGCTTGGCAAGAAAAAAAGAAAACAAAGGCAGAGAAAAAATTTCTCATCATAAAATAAGCTGGGATGAATACGACTGATGCCATTTAACACGGCAGTTTGCATCATCATCATCATTATCATCAAAAACCATGTGGTGTCTCCTGTTCTCTGGCGTGGCTTACTTTTTTACGTGTGTGCCATTTTACTTACGTAAGAAAATTAAGAAGAATATACCGTTTTGTTTGATGCGCTCATTGCTGTGCTGAGAATCTGTGAGAGCAACAAAGATTGAGCCGAAAACAGGTTGCATGTTGCATTCTTCCAATTTTTTTTAATTTAAGAGGGAGAGCGTTTTCATTTTTCATGAACTTGTTACAAATACAACAGTGCTCATCTGTCAATTATTAAGTAGGTGGATGGACAGTTAAAATACTACTTTGACTCGGACTGCATATCAATATCGAAGATGATGATGATGACGATGAGAGTAGTGATTATCATTTTTCTCCTTTCCAAACAGGATCATCAGTTAATCACTGATCAGACGAAATGATAATGACAGCAAAAGGGTATACATCTGTGTGGAGAGATAACTAGACCACAACAACTACCACGCGTGTGAGATATGATGTACTTTTTTGTAGGTAGAGAGAGAGAGTCTACGGTACAAAGCGGAATGAGAGGGAGGCAACGCATTTTTCTTGAGTGAGGCATAAATGTCAGTGTCGTGCCGTGTCGTGCTTGATAAATATAATAAAAATCAAATTTGGATTTTTGCAATGATGGGTTTGGGTGGTGAGGGATAGTGCTGGCGGTGGCGAGGTGACGAGGAGGATGTATGGAAAGGTGACGCTCATCAAAGAAAAAAAGGAATCCTTTTCGTAAACTGATTTACTTTGTCATCTTCACGGTCGAATTTTGTGCGTGCTTTGTGCTTATTGTGAGTGAACACTTTCTGGATAGGAAGATCCTTTTCCCCCAGTAATTGTTTCCTTCTTTGTGTGCTTGTTCCATTTTACTCAGTAAAGATTATATAAAGGGGAGAAGAGAAGCCACGGAAGATTCAGTCTATAAAATTTTGGCAAGAAGTGAATCTGCGCACTCGCAGGCTGGTTAATATTTAACCGCGAGCAAAAAATAAATTAGCAGGAAGCATTTCAAGCCGCTTCGGGGGGAGACAAACGTAAAAATTAAGACTTTACCATCTTTGATTCCTAACAATTTACACACAAAATTCCTCGAGTTTTGTGGCAACGGTTAAATAAACTTTTATCTTTACATTTTGTCATCCATGTACAGTGGCTCCTTTGTTTCGTTCAAATAGCCAAATACCCAATCTTTATTAGTTGCAATCAGCCAAAGATTGTTTATTAAGTAAAGTGTAGCTATTTTAATCATTTCTACACAATTTCACCTTGAATCTTATTTGATTTTGTGAACAAGAGAGAAATTCTTGAGAACCTAACAAGTTTTTTTTCCAATAATATATATAGTTATACTAATTATCATTTTATCATCTTCATACCAGGGGCTCCATTACAAACAGATTTAATCGATTAACAAGCTCGATAATAAGAAAATTAGACTTGGATGACGCATTTTACTAATTACATTTTGCTTACGCTTACCATGCTATAACGAAAGGAATTCCTAACTAAGCTTATCAGCTCCATTTTTAACGGCACATACACCACCTATACAACCTACATACTATTAAATTTTTATTCCTCCGCTCACAACTCTCAGTCGGTCAAAGTTTTTGGTGGTGTCTTTCTTTTTCTGTATGTCACATTTTTCAAATAACCGGTTCGATTATTGCTTGGATCAGAAATGTTGGTGGGTTAAATATGCGCGTACATTACATAATATAATTACTGTACTCTTGACAATGACGTGCTTGCTTGTTCGTCTCAAATTACCTTACATGCATAGGTATTATTAGGCTTTTCCAATAACTAATTGATTTAATCGATTGTTCGTCTACCATTATAACTGTTATTGTTTATGCAAAAAATTAAAAATAATGATATATTTTTACTCTCCCTATCTGTGTTATCATGTAGTAGAGACTGCAGAGTATTCACGCACACACTTTAAACTGCTAGTTTACTTGGTTGTTCCTTTAATCAAGTTCACTCATGTCAATCATTAAATAATAGTGGTAGTAAACGTCTCACTGATCCTTTTTTCTTTTAAAAAGCGCATACGCAATACGCATAAAAACAAAATAAAGCAGGGCACTAAAAATCCACTGTCGTGTATCCCTATCTGATTTTTACAACAGAAATATTCCATTTACAAGAAGAGAGAGTACTACACAACACAGCCTTACCCTTCCCTAAGGGTAATAATAATGATTCCGTCTACAGATATTTCTACCTGACCTGCTGCTGATGGTCGAAATTCGAGTTGATGATTAGGTATAAAGTTAATCATAGTTAAAGCGAAAATAAAAAGGTTTCATCAATGCATAATAAAGCACCAGCTGCAGCCGCTCGACTTGACCGACGACACCACAAAAACAAAAAGGTTTATATATTCATTGAATTTTCATGGATCCAGCAAGCTAGTACTATTCCGCTAAGAAAAAAGGAAAGATTTATGATCTACTTTATCGTTAATGCTATCGAGTAATAACGGACTTCGCAGACGACGACGAGACACATCTATTATTGCTAATGTAAATAAATATAAAACTAATAGAGAATCAGACCACAATAATGATTACTGTTCTCTTTTGTACAAACTATAAAATGAGTAGTATATGTATAGATTTTCATTTAACGAATACATAATTATTAATGATACACTGAGCCTTCAACTGTCTCGATTGTTTTTTGGTAGAAAATGGTACAAGTTTTATTGTTTGGGTGAGGAGGAGATCAAGTGGATGTATAAATGATGGTAAAATAGTGTTCATTTAATTTTGATTTAATTTTGCATATACATAAATAAAAATGATTTGAGCAGGTAGAAGTAAAGTTAATCATTTCGATTTATAAGTGAAAATGGATGATAATTATATTATCACGTCAAAATCAATACTTGGTGATGGTGGTGAGCAAAAAGCAGCGAATAAATTATTGTCATTTAATAACCATATGTATTTATTATACTCGCACAAGTTAGTTTTTAATGAGCACACAATTGACAATGAAAAGCAAAAAAAGCAAATAGGGAGTGAGCAGCGACAGTAAGGAACCCAGCGTTACTATTAACTTTGCCGGCCCGTAGGATGTAGGAAGAGGAATCTAAAGCAAGCTTATGATGATGAGTATAGGTATGTACATTAAAACAACGTGGTTTAGACTGTATGCCTTCACTCTTGATCGTTTAATTAACTCTCCAGAACTAATACTATATTCANGATGATGAGTATAGGTATGTACATTAAAACAACGTGGTTTAGACTGTATGCCTTCACTCTTGATCGTTTAATTAACTCTCCAGAACTAATACTATATTCACCTTGATTTTTGTTTGTTGTCCTTTCACAAGTTCACAATAGGCTACTACTCCAACTTTCAGTGAAATCGATTAGTCAGTACAATCAAAGAATGGCCGATTGTTTTTTTACCGTATTTTTAATATCCCCTCATTAAAATGCTTTTTGCCCGCTCGTTATTACAGTAGCTGACGTGACTTCTTTTAGAGCGCTGGTAGGACATTATTGCTTGCAATTTCGATCCATTAAAATTTTTTGTGACCCATAAGAAGAAAATAGCTGGCAATTGAATTTTGCCACATATTTTATAGCTAAATTATATGCATAAAATTATTGTACGCAACACACACACACAAATAAATAACTATTTACGAAGAACTCCTCTCACCAAAAATGCTAAAGTAGCAATTCGAGGTACACTGGTAGGTAATTCAACAATGAATGTCACATCATCTCATAAAAATCGCTCCACTTGCACCTGTTGTTGTTATTCTTGGAGGAGGAGGAGGAGCAGTAGCAGCAGAGCAGTAGTAATATGTCTCGTGTACAGAACATATGCAAGGTAAATATGACATCATGACACGGCAATGAACTGGCAGCATCATCAGCTTCATCAACAGCAGAGTCAAGTCATTCCGTTACATTCTCACAATTTAATGGCTTAAAACATCACACGACATGGTTCCCTTTACTCTCCCTCTCCATTTTGTATGCTATATTGAGCCAGCCTCCAAAAAACGACCATTTCACTCGTCTCTCATCATCTTCTGAAATCAAAAATGGAAAAATATTGATGATGATGATCGTCGTGTCTGCCGTGCCAGTCCACTCCTTGTTGTTATTTTCTTACATCCTGGCAGATTAATATATGGGCGAATTTGAATTATTACTGTTACCGTTACCGCACACCACTACTGATACACTCTGCATACATACAACATTGCTCACAAAACAACGAGAGAAAATGAAATGGATCCACCCTGTTGTCTTTTTACGCAATATGATAGGCACATAAACAAAGATTTTTCGAAAAGAGATTGTGAATTGTGAACGTCACAATATTAATGATATTAAAATACAAACGCATCTCCCACAAACCCGTGCCGCTTTCGCGTTTTCTTGGCCGCTGAAAATTCTAATCCTGATGTTGTTGCTGCAGTTAAGCACTGCACGTTTTATGAAATGTCACTTTTGATGCATCTTGTTGTGTTGTGTGTGTGCGACGTTTTCCTAAAAGGCTATCTGGGGTGGTGGAATAGATTGGAGATTCTTATGGCTGCAGCATACTTAATTAATAATTAATAACTACCGCATCCATATTAATCATTTCAAAATAAACGGTAAAAACAAAGACGCTCATTATTTACCTGGGCTGGTACAAGCCCAAGTCGCGCATTAGATGTACTTTATCATAGACAGTCACACACTATTAAATAATTAGTGCAAACGATTAAAAGATGCGTGGAGCTTAATTATTTTGCAACATGGCAGTTTTGCCACGTCCTGCCGTGTTATGAGCGACTACTACATTTTTTACAGAATGCATAAAGCACGGCGCCTTGCTGAGAGTACACTCCTTTTATCACACAGTGCCAGAAAGAAACGAATTAGGATTTAAGAGTAGCGAGTTTCTTTCTACACTACTAGACATATTTGTCACGTTATTTCACTTTTTAGGCTACCATCCTGACTTTTTGGCATTTTAATAGGTCAGCGATTAATTTTAACTTAATTGTCAGTTATACTTATGACTGTGTAGGTTTCTGGCTTGTATATTACTTGTACGAGTTGTGTACGTGGGCACTGAATTGTCCACCTTTGACAGTGACACACAAGCAAAACGGCCAAATTTTTTGCACGCATTTATATTTTTAATCAAACAATGCATAAAAATGTATGCAGGCAGACAGAGGAAAGTAGTTTTGTGAGAAAGAAAGAGGGAGAACAGCTGAGTCGCCCGACACGGTCGTTTTAATAGGTCAGCGATTAATTTTAACTTAATTGTCAGTTATACTTATGACTGTGTAGGTTTCTGGCTTGTATATTACTTGTACAAGTTGTACGTGGGCACTGAATTGTCCACCTTTGACAGTGACACACAAGCAAAACGGCCAATTTTTTTGCACGCATTTATATTTTTAATCAAACAATGCAAAAAAATGTATGCAGACAGACAGAGGAAAGTAGTTTTGTGAGAAAGAAAGAGGGAGAACAGCTGAGTCGCCCGACACGGTCGTTTGACATTACCATAATTAATGTGGAATGCGTGATATTGGAACTGTTGCCGTTTTGTTTAGTACTTTGTTTGTTGCATTTCATCTGCCCATCATCGTCATCCTCGTGTAAAAGTGTCATTGACGTGATGGCGCTTGGGAATCGACAAATGACAAATGGATAAGAATGTTCTATATACTAAAAAAAATAACCCTCCTGACGCTGACAGTTAGTTAATAATACATTGCACTTGACTTGTAGAGAGCGAGAGAGATTTGACTTGTGGGCTTGTCCGAACAGCAAAACCAAATCAACAAAAAAAAAACCAACGATAAACGTGTGGCCTTTAAGTACATTCGTGGAAGTCTACATGGTACATTGTTTTTACATAGTTTTTTACTACTTTACAACACACGCAGTTAAATATAGGTACCATTGGTTTTTTAGATAAAAAGTGTGTACACGTTTAGGCAGTGTCGTGTGCTGCTGAACCGTTAAAACAATATTCAATTGAATTAGAGTGATTAGGGAAGATGTCTTACTGTGGTGATCCTTTTTAACAGAATTCCCCAAATACGTGCAGCTTGTTTGTTATGTCATCACGAAAATGATAATATATTAAATAAAGTTTTGGAGGTACAGTTGTATATGAAAATAATACCGCAACAAACACCTGTGCACATTATCAAACTAATAAGTAACTCGAACATTATTACTTTTTCTTCGTAGTACTCGACTCCTTATACTGCTTTACCGTTTACTAGTACTGACCTCATCTTTCATCTCGGCCGCGCCTAGTTTACAGGGTTACCCTATTTATCACCATTACTCCACACACCACAACCATCGCCAATCCTAGCCTTTTCGACGGTAGTTGTAATCATCAACATCATGATCGTCATCATCAACAGTTCACCTGTTGTTTGTTTTATAATAATAATTAGTTGCAGGTTTAGGTCGGTAGACATTTCGCGTCTTGAACTGCTGGGATGATTATACCAGTACAAGACAAGGAATGTGACATTTGGTATTCTTGCAGTAGACCTTCTGCAAACTTGTTGATACAGACTGTCGATTTCGTAACATCAAAAAGAACAATGATGATGATATAGATATACTGATGATGACGACGAGAAGGAAAAGGGAAGGACTTTATTGTACTACATATTATTAGTTAATCGTCATCCGTGCAATCCTTATCATTGCCATTAACACACTTGTGTTTTAAAAAATCACCAGCGACAGCAGCAGTGACTTTTTGTTTATTAACCCGGCCATAATCATCATCGTCATCTTCATCAAACTCAAGTTTTTAAGGCGTCATCATGTCATTCGGCTGCGAAGGGCTTGGCTAGTCCATCCATTTAGCCGACGCTACGTGTTAGGTATTCGTGAAGAGAGGCTCCCTACCATTTATTTTCAAGGCTCTGCATTTCCCATGCTATATAAGCTGCCAGCAAGCACGTCGTCTTTAGGTATCTTGTCGTTGCAAACGTGATGTCTGGTTAGCCAGCAGCAGCCACCTCACCACAAAAGTTCTTGAGAGTTTGTGAAATCAAGTGGTCAATTTGTACCGGTGTGGTGATGGTGGTTGTAGCAGCAGCAAATTAAATTGATAGATATTATAGGTACGCCAGGCAAGGTAAGGAGGCTACACTGCAACAAAAGAACAAAAACAGATTATCACACACACGTAAATTGTAATTGTTACTTATGATGATAGGACTAGAAAACTAAAAAGCACATCATCACCATCATTTGCATTCTCATCGCATGCTCTTCAATATTGTAACCAATATTTCAGAACACTTTACCTTGGATAAGCACAAAAAATTACAAACTGCCTTGATTTGACTATGTCGCGTTTCATTAGTAGGTATCACGGTAGAGCCCTAGGTATGATTATTATATTAGTAGGTACTTTCACACGGATTTTTAATCACGAGTTGATTTAAACTTGAGAGGAAGATGCAAACGTAAGTTT
>JAHZNB010000322.1:0-11215 GCA_027744295.1 Callyntrura guangdongensis | reverse complement strand
GGTTGATTGTTATAGTTTGATGGACACCCGACTGGAACCAACTACCTTCCCATTTTGCTGGCAGTTGACACTTTTCAGCACCTGCAGAAAAACAACACAATAATTAATTTTATTTGCAAACGTTTGTGTAATCTAAACACTTACGTGTATCTATATATTTATTTAATCCTTCCCTAATGTCTTTTATTTTATGATCGACAGTGTGAAAATGAAGACGGCTAACGATTTTTTTTCGTACCGTATTTTTTTCATAACGAACACGTTGTATGCCGTTTATCAATTTTATTTTACAGCCTATTCTCAGCAGTCTCAATGATATAATATAATTGGACTGGACCATTGGAGAACTTTTGGCAAAAAGTACTTTTGATGGACGAAATATAACAACCAAGGGAGTTTTTTTGCAAGCCAAAAGCAATTTCTTTTCTGCAATTCCAACAATCACTTGTACAAAAAAAGAAAAATATATATATGTGTCTACTTTTCGCTCGTTTCTTTCCATACTTTTGAGCATTGACTGTATTTGTATCCAATTTCATCTAAAGCGCTCTGTGCATAAGAAGTAAAAGGAAAATCATTTATATGTACAATACCGTTTTTCTTTCTTCACTTCTCCTTCTTCATCATACAAGCAACAGCCATCACATCCCATTATCATTGCATTTACATTCCCTGTCTGTTCTGTTCTCACTCAACTTTTTCCATGAACCATCATCATTATTGCTCAATACCTGTTATCTTCCAACACCTTATTCTTTTCTCTTTCCGCTTTCCGTGTCATTACCACTTTTATTTCCATAATAGACAACCAATTCCACATAATAACAATACACCATCATTTCCATTCTTATTCAACAATCTAGAACCGTTACTACACACAATAGAACATATGGTTAACAATGCAAAAAACCTTTGAACTTCAAATTCTTTATAGTACTACTATATATTCTTCAGTCGCAGTCTTCGGTGATGCCGAAAATGGAAAGTCACACACAACCGTTCAAAAAGCTAGAAAAATAACTAGAACCAAAAGTACACATGAACACGGGCTTTCCTTTTAAAGTGAAATTGAGAAAAATCAAGTAGACATTACAATGCAAGACGCAACGAAATAGTAAAAGAATGGTTGTGCGTCCAACTGATGCATGGAGTTGCTCCGTGCCAAATCGGCTGAAGCGTCTGGCCTGTAGAGTGATGACGGACGGACAGACAGACGGACAGACAGACAGACAAATACGGCTAAGTCAATACTAGCTGAAAAGCTTTCAGCTACGTAATAACTAGAACCAAAAGTACATACACAGGAACACGGGCTTTCCCTTAAAGTGAAATTGAGAAAAATCAAGTAGACATTACAATGCAAGACGCAACGAAATAGTAAAAGAATGGTTGTGCGTCCAACTGATGCATAGAGTTGCTCCGCTTGCATGCTGATCGTCGATCGACACTTTTAGTTTTACTGTTCATTCACTTCAGACTATCTTCCCGTCCGGGCATCAAAAGTGGTATGGTGCCTAGTGCCTTATGCCCCGCTAGGCTAGGTAAATATTATTCAGCTTGAATGAGCACCAAAATACCCCATAATGATGATGAGTTCTTTTCAACTTACAGTTATACTGCCACTATAACTATAAAAATGTCGATTACTCTCTACAATGATTTGAATGGCATGTGCCAGTTATTGGACTCCCTCCACTCGCAGAACCCAATGCTTACTATTAGTAGTACATTTATACTGCCACTATAACTATAAAAATGTCGATTACTCTCTACAATGATTTGAATGGCATGTGCCAGTTATTGGACTCCCTCCACTCGCAGAACCCAATGGTGAGTAGTATGTACAGGTACTGATCATCATGATACGTTGATACTACTGAAGATCTTCAAGTGCACAACAGTTACATTAAACGCCATTTTTTACATTTTTCAATTGGAATTGAAATCAAACAGTGAAATCATTTTTGCTTTACGTTTATATACTTCTACTATCAAAGAAAATGTTTAGCCGAATTCCTGGAATTTATTTTGGTAAGATTCAAAATTTACGGTCTAATAAATCGACCGTCACATCAACATTAAACTCAGAGAAGCGTGATTAAAACTGCAGAGAACAAAAGTGAAAGATTACAATAATAAAAGTCAAACCGTTGCTCCCTCGGTTCAAAAACTCGATGAGTATTCTCCTTTATGTCAAAAAAATAATGAGAATTTATCCCCACCCTCTCTTAGCTTCTGTAAGGTCACCCTTTCCAAGAAAAGTATCAAACCTACATTATCTTATCGGTTCACCGCACCTACTCATTCTCCCGTGGTCCAATTTCCTTATCCTTACTCTTTTCGTATTGAATCATCGACCTAAAAATTGTTTTTTTGCCTTCATCTGATCACTAGCAATAAAACCGCTTGTATACACAGTGCAGATTCATTTCATAATGTTTCTTTGGGGTCTACAAAAAAGTGTGTTTTTACGGAATGGAAAAGTATTCAAAAAGAATTTTCTTGTCTACACAGACACGACATAATCTCGCGAACGAAACCGTCTGTCTGCCTGCGAAGATACATGGTTCATTGTGTACCTATTATTTGATGTCTACGTCTACGGCCTACGGAAAAATGGGCTCTTATATCAAAACACAATAATAAAAATGACGATAAAAATTTGATTATAGTTAAAAGAGTACTTTAGGTGCTTATCCTAATTCTAATACACGGCAGCACTGCACTGGTACAAATATGTGGTTGCGTAAAAAAACCACGGAATATTATTATGCAGCATACTTTTTTGCAACTTATTTACTATGATGATACTTTCTGTATCGAAAAAAACTCTTTCATCCATGAACGAGAAAAGAAGAAGAGTAAACTTGTAAAAACATCAGATTATTAGATAAAGGCTTAAGCAATACTTATATAATACGCAGTAAAAAGTTTTTTTATTCTTTATTTTGAGCTGCTTGTAGTTTTCCCTTTTTTTATTGTTATAATAGGCTTTTGATTCTGCTTATAGTTTGCTCCTTCTTGTAAACACACGCTGCCGCTGTTGTTGTCGTTATTCTTGTTGAAAGTACAATTTTCTTTCTTTTTTTACTCTTTTCATTCAACAGCGACGGCAATAGAAGCGGCACACACATACACACACGGGTTCGATGACTACAGAGAAGACGGAAATGAGGTTACATTATCATCTTTTATTCGTATCTGTTGAGAAAATAGGAGAAGATAGCAGGATATCAGAGGCAACAGCAACAACAACAACGGCAACACAGAAGATGAGATGCGAGTTAAACTACATACACTAGGAAAGAAAAAAAGTCAGGCAATCGATAATAAAAAGGGTTTTATTGGACAGAAAAAGAAAATAAGGGAAATTAATGACTCCCTTTTGGATCATGTCTTGTGTGTGTGTGTCCCTCTACAACAACGGCAACAGCAGAAACTACAACGCAACGGGAAGGAGTCAGTTTTGTTTGCGAAACACCTAGAAACACATTCCTATCTGAAACGATATTAGAGAGATAGCAGTGTTGCTCTCAAAACTTAAGTTGAGATACAAACTAAAGTGAAAAGTAGAAAAGGAACGCTATATTATTACACGTACAACATTCTCAAGGCGTACACATGTGTGAGTAAAGTGAAGAGGCAGCCCAACATCATAAACATAACCCAACAGTCGCAGCGGCAAAAGCGGCAATGAAACTGACAGAGAGGGAAAGAGAGACACAGAGAGAGAGAGAGTTCACTGAAAATGGGGAAAATAAAACAAAAAATGTAAAACTTCTCATTTTCCCCTTTTTCTCCGAAAGTCGGATCCCACAGTAGCCCTGACTTTTTTCCAGTTTTGGCGAAATGAGAAAGAGAAGAGGAGAGGAAAAAACGATCGCTATTTGTTGTGTTGAATGGAGGGTGAATGAGAAAGGTTGTATAAATGTAAATGTGACTCATTTTATTTGAATCTTTGAAATATCTATAAAAAGCTATCGCGATGATCACGATGATGATGATGATAGTATCCTTATCCTCTGTGTTGTTGTCGATCCCTACACCATTCATTCAGCGGTTTATTTTCTTGGCCTGTCTTTACCACACCATAACATTATACACAACACAACAACAGACAAATAATAAACGTACATGTGTGACGATTTCTTCTTTTTTGAAATTTTAGGGATACTTCCTACTTTATATAGACGTTTTATAATAAGCATTCGCCAAAAAAATGGGGGAAAGAGACGTAGCATTGAACATAAAATGTTTACTGAATAAAGAGTTTGTGTTGTGCTTCTGCTGCTACTGCCTTGCCATTTCTATTATTGCTGTCCTGTAAATAAACTACGTGAACTATTTTTTTACTACATGCTCGTGAATTTGTTGATGTTCATTGTGTACTTCATATTATATGCATTTATGCAAAATGTGTATTGTCTGCAGAATCCTCGTACCAATATATACTACGCATATAACATTGCAGAAAGGATATTTCTCCCTCGGAATTTTCTCCGTCTTTCAAAAACAGTAAAAAGTGTGCACAGACCGAGTTTGTGTAACAACGAGCAGTATACTACATGTCCTATATGTGTCTTTCTGAATATCATTATTACCAATCCCTGGGAAAACGTGATACTCCCACACTTACAGAAACTTATAGGCAATGTGCGTAGTAGCAACGTTGGCAATGTGTACGTGCGCGGTGGGGCCAGGCTGAAATAAATACGTATAGATACAAAACTACATTGCAAGAGATTCATTGTGTCACTTGAGAGTATTTTCTGCTAAATCCAGAGGAAAATGCTCCCATGAAAAAAATCTTCTGAGAATATTGGCCTTCTCGTATGCCGTGTGTAGACGTTGAATAAAATAGTCAATTCAATGCTACTTTTTCATAACTAGAATAATTGTGTACATGAGCAACTAGATAAGAACACTTAGGTATGTTTCAGAAGCAAGCACCAACTAATTGCAGAAACGGAGATGCGTTGCGTACCACATACTATTAAATAGGTACACACACGTTTTAGGGAAGACTAAGCTATTTAAGATAAACCCTGTACTTGCGTAAAGAGAATAAAAGAATCAGTCAGAGTCCTACAACTTGGCTACCCCCGTGCATTGCAGCTGTCTGTATACTGTACCGCTTAACAGAGGGATGAATAAGCAAAAGATAAGCATTCGACCATAATAATCATTTATAGGAGTAAACCAAGCGAAACTTTTCCCTCGGCTACATTATAATACTGTACATCGCCTGCCATATACGCATTTACTATTAAAATGGAAGAGAAAAAACCGCTCAGCACTGGAAATGCTTGCACAGCAGCGATCTGGAGAGAGCGAGGACAAATCTTGTAAATATTTACTTGAGACTAGCATCTCTGTCCGTGACTCTTCTTCTATGTGCTCTGGCATCCCTTCTTTTTTTGCCTTTTTGGCTCATCAAAATCAGTAAAAACGAAAAGAAACCGAATTTTTGTATTATCGTAGCCCCTTCTACAGCTGTGTCAACACCATGACTGGGGTATGTGTGAGTTGTAATGACAAGGCACTGTTTGCGTCCGATTTTCTTTTGTTTTTTACACATTTATTTGTTGCCCATATACAATACATTTGAGTACACACACCTACCATCTCCTCTCGTGAAGGGCAAACCAACTACTTGGTAAATCGTGCGTGGTTAAATAATATGCATATCTACTTGTATTTGTAACGTATGTAACTACAAAGACTACACATTATCAGCTTCAATCCACTTTTTCATTGCTGTTTACCAAATTTCCAACGTGCAATACATAAGATTCTTATCCCGTTCCGTATGACTGGCCTGGTGGCACTGCCTGGTTGTCAATACAAATTGGTGTCTGACAGCAGCAGACGGAGAAACATCTACACAATCAACTATATTTTTACTGCTCAGTCGTGCCGACCGGGTTCCATTTGCTTCTTGAGTGAAAGCAAGAGAAAACAGTATAAAGCAAGAGAAAACAGTACGAACTGGTAATAGTAGCAGAACAAATAGTTTCTGTGTACCATTCAAACAATAAGAATTGCATGGACTGAATCAGAAAAAGAGTGGTAAACTAAAAGAGATTTCATGTTACATCATTATCGACTTTTTGGCTGAACAGAGAAGCAAAGAATCAGGATGTAAACTATCTTTTTGGCACTTCATATCCGTCTTTTTCCTTCTTATTATTATTGTTCCACTACTGCAGCTCTCTCCTACTCAAATAGAAATATTTGCCAATGCCTACTACGACAATCAAACATCATATCCGTCTTTTTCCTTCTTATTATTATTGTTCCACTACTGCAGCTCTCTCCTACTCAAATAGAAATATTTGCCAATGCCTACTACGACAATAAGACAGAGGAGAAAGCTAAAGAAAAAAAACAGGATCGGAAAATGAGTAGTGAAGCGCACACTTTAAAAAACGGGAGAGGAGTAAAACTTGCAGCACAAACATTTTTAGGTTGAGATAAATACGCTGTCAAGTCACGAAAATCCTTGAATCGGAAAAAGAAGAGTGAGTACAAGATTGAAATATTAACAAAGCACAGCATAGATATTACTGCAGGGATCTAACAAAATTACCATATTTATCAAAACTAAAATTGCACCGTAAAACTCTTGCTATGTGAAGTATCATCACCATTCATTCATGTGACAGCGGTGAAATAATTCATTGAAAATTCTTCTAATACACCGCAACCACAAGGTTAAATCTTGATACAATGTATAGTATTCATTCCGCAATAGCAACAAAGAGAAACACTATAATGTATGTAATGTAGTAGTAATAGTAGAGTATTTTAGCCTTTAGCGGATTAACAAAGGGTAAAGCTGTAGACTAATAGGTGATACCAAAAGGTACTTTTCAAGAATCAGAAGAAAATACGATGGCCTATCCTCTTACGAAATTCTTACATGCCACGAAGAGCAGGGAAATTGGAAGCTGGAAAATGGTAGAACTAGTAGCGGTTTCTTATAACTTACAGGTGTGTTACAAGAGTAGTATCGCAAATAGCAATCTTGCTCGCGGACTCTCTCAATCCCTGGGAAATTTTCAAAGAAAACTGAGTCGTACGTACCATTGATCGTACTTACCATTGAAAAGATGTGTTAAGTGTACAAACGTGTGTAACAAACGACTCTGGATAGAAAAGGGTATTATGTACTTTAAGAAGACTTGTGTGTTGTGTGTATGAAGTTAAGGTATATATACCATTTGTACGGTTCATCGTCATGAAAAAAACATGTATAGAATTTTCCTCACGATTTCAACTATTTTCAATCACCTTTACTAATCGCCTGTAAATGGGCGAGTACCTATGTAGCTTAACAATGAAGTACCAGCCAGTGCACTTTTTTTTACTAAAATTCTTCTGACACTGGAAAATGGATATCCCATGTAGTTCAGACAAAAAACGACGAGCGTGTGTTTACATAGGTAGACTGTGTACACATTTACTTTCTTTTTCTTGTGGCTTTATCAAAATTCGAAACAGTTAGTTTTCGTTTGTTGTTGTTGTTCTAATTTAAGCTGGCCCTGGTCTCATATAACGGCCTTAGAAAGTTGGAGGAATAAACAAATTGGTATTTAAAGTGAAACAAAAGAACGTCGAGAAATTCAAACTGATCGGAATCCGGGATCCACTTCAAGCCTGCATATAAACAAATTGAATGTTTTCTTTTCAAGCTGTAAGCTGAAAGACTGTATGATGAGCAATTAGTGTCGACTCAGATCATCAACACTGCGATGTCAACAACACATCCCATCAAAGTACAATGATAACACTATAAGCGCTTTAACTTTTTCGACTCAAGCTATAATAATCCCATTACAAATCACCATTTAATGATGATAATGTGTAAAGTTTTGTACAAAACGGTAAAAATAGTTGTAGTTGTACCTAGATGTTTGGTTCCATAGATTTAGGTGGTACGTGTATAAACATTGTTTGTCGCTGCTTAATGGGTGTAGGGCATGGAAATCTCTTTCCTTAACAAAGAATCATTATCATCAAGAGCACCATATGGGGATAAATGAGGGTATTACCATGAACATAAAGATAATGCAGTTCATAACATGAAAAATGAGATATTAGTATAGCTACTACGTTACAACTAGAGCTAGTTCTATTTTTATGATATAATCTACAGCATTACTGCACTATTTCCTGTTTCACCTTTATCAAAATAAGTATCTATATAGGTAGGTGTGTATCATTATTACCAAACTCATTCGCCAAAAATCTCCTACTCGAGTAGCTTAGATGCGTGCTTAATGGTAATACTAACAGAAAAAAAAAATTCACAATTTTTGGAATTGCTAATTGGACTGTTTTGTACACTGGCAAAAAATAAGCAGAAATTGTACCATTTCATTAGTAAAATGCACTGAAGGTACATTATGGATGACGAATGGTGATTGGGATTTTTGATTTTCCATTTTATACACAAAGAGAAAGCCGTGCAAGATTTACGATTCGAGGGCATTTTTCCTATTTACAGGTACAAATAACTTTAGAGGATTCGATTGGTTTATGGGTCAACAGAGATCGAGATACAATTGATAGCTTGACTTTTACTAATCTTTCAGTCAGTTAGTTGGTACCTAGTACTAGTCGTGTCATAACTGTATTATCAGCAGCGCGATAATTTCCCGGATTAGAAAGACATACTGATCCCGTATGTCAGCAAGTAAATGAAACCTCTCCCGTATGTTTTACGTCCATGTCACCACCCGTAAACATTGTTTAGTGACATATTTTTGTAATCTTCTCATTTCTCATCTATAATACCCCATTCGAAGAATCTATCCGAGTACTTCATACTGAAAATGATGATGCGGCCATTACCAACCGACCCGCTCTCCTCTTCAATCAAATGTCTGTTTTTATTGGCAATGAACAAAAGCTGTTGGAAAAGTAGTGAAAATTCTCAGCTACCTTTGAACATTACACAACGTACGTGTATAGCGTATACCCTGGTTCTTTGCTTCTTTGTACAGACATTCTATTCTATACCACGGGCCACGGGGCTCAAGCTACTAACTACTACATGTTACTACTTACTGCACTGCTTATTTAACAACATAATCCAACATGAAACGTATAACTTTAGTGCAAGTAGCGATTTTATTGAGCCCTCTTTTTCTCCGTGTAATTCCAAATTTAGAACGAGAACCAACTCACCCACAGCTTTAAGTTTCTTTCCAGGAAATCGAATTGGAGCTTTATTATTATTAGTACCATTATTGACTATTAGCTATATTACTACCTATTATCGTTATAATGAAGTTTATTTCTTCGTTTATATGAAGTCCTACACTGCAAGAGCTGTTACAAAGTAGAAAAGGACAAAATAGTTGTAAAAGATTGAGCCAAAACTGATTTGTGTTGAGAATTTCTCGTTTCCCTTATTTAGCTATGCGTGTAAGCACACTTGTGTATGATTTGGAAGTTCTACTTTCCCTTAGTTTTGTATGCGCATTCGGCATTCACACCCGTTGGTTCAACCATCGTCGTGGCGTGTTACCATTACATAACACTTTTGTCTTTGTTTAATTGACAATTTTGTAAAGAGTTACGTAAAGGGGAATAAAATGATAAAAGGATGAGTTTCCGCCATAAAACCAATTTTTGAGAGGTTAATACCACAATTCGCTATACTGCAAGTGTATTGTTTGGTAATGTAATACCACTTTTCCTGGCAACTTTTAATTTCCTTCCATATATACCTAAGCAAATACATCATTATTTGTAGATATTTCTGCTTCGTCACCGCTCCAACTTTAAAAGTTGGTGTTGCGTTCGACTACTGCATTTTCCGGAAAATTTTCTAAACTTTTGCCAAGAAGATATGAGCGGTAGACATGATCCTCCGTATTAGTTACAATTAGTGGGATTTGAAGTAGAACGGGCACTTTTCCCCAGGACCAGAAGTAAGTAATAGTAGTACTTTTAATAATAATAGTAATATAATAATAATAACAATATTGATATTTTATACACTATTCCTGGCTAATGTACACCATTGTGTTTCGCTGTTGTAGTGGTGGTTGAGTTCTTCTTCGGGAGAAGCAAGCAGTTGCCAGAAACAGAAGGCAAAGAAAAGTAAAAGGGTTAAAAGCACGCTAAAGAGTTTCTTTGTAACAAATTATGAGAAACAAAATGGTTGCTTTGTTTCAAACTTTTCCATGAAGGAGCGGGAAAAGTGCACAATTTAAACCATGAAAGGCGGCGAAACTCCTACTCCTCCTTCCTATTCCCCACCGACCATCATACATGTCCTTCTCTGATGATAATGATGACGGGGAGAGAAGTTTCGTGAAAGGAAAACAAAATTGATATAAAAAGCATATTAATAAAGTATATTTCTATACTCGCAGGCAGAATCCAACATGTAGTCGTATATACAGTAGTATACACGTTACGTACGTTTTCATTTAATGCATTCCGCGTGCACTATATTTTGGAAGTCTTTCGTTAATTTGTAACCAAAAACTTTTGTTGAATGAAACTTGATGCAAAATTTTCTGGAGGGAGAAATAATAAATTGTTGGTTCATTCATCGCATGAATATATTTCTATTATTAGAATACATTCTGGGTGCAAAAGGCAAATTGGATATACACAGGAGCGGAATAAATGGTGACTATAATTTAAAATTAATGTTTTCATTCTTGGGTATATGTACCATGTGATATCGAGAAGAACGCAATTTTAGCTGCTTGCACGTTTTCTATATAATTTCTTTTGATTCAGTTCTGAGCAAAACTTTAGGTGAAGGCGAAAGCACAAAAAGAGAGAGAGGGGCTTTTAACGATGAAAAGGTTCTTGGTAACTACTACTACTACTCCCTGGCGAAGAAAAGGCTTCGGCAAAGAAGAATTAAAGTGTGTAGTGCAAGAAAAAAGAATGCGTGCATGGAGGGGCCAATTAGCAGCCATTGTTTTAATAATCTGTTTTTGGCAGTCTTTGAGACTCTTCCTTTCGCTGCTTTATTTGCGTCTTCTCTTTTACATTCCGTGCGTTATTGATGAAGAAGAGTGGCTCTTGGCAAGGCAAGCGAGCAGGGTAGTAGTTGAAGTAGGAGCAAGTGCCACCGCAGTAGTGTATTAGGTTGTACCGTGAAACGAAAATAAAGTGTCACTTATTTACTTTACACAATTATATACACCAACTTGGTTAAATGGTTTGATACCCCAGCTCGCTA
>JAHZNB010000321.1:0-14805 GCA_027744295.1 Callyntrura guangdongensis | reverse complement strand
CTTTGACTACCGATTTTCCCGAAATCAGGCACACACCTTCTTGACACCCTTGGCTAATGTGTCAGGAAAATTTATGCTCCTCACTTTGGTGCTGATGATGAAGTTAACAATGGACCATAAACAAAAAGTTAATTATCTCAAGAACAGTTAAAGTTAGGAGCTTGAATTTTTCTGATACATTAGCCAAGGGCGTCAGAAATGTCTGTGCTAATTTTCAGGTTAATTGGTCAAAAGTCCTGGGAGCAGATAGAATGGCAGACAGATAGGGCGATAAATTAGTCGCTGACATCTGACATTTTTAAAGTGACATATGTCAGTTGTCTGTGACATCGGAGTTTGGTCCAGAAGTCAACTTTTTAACTTTTCAGTTTGCCAGTGGCAAAATTAACATTAAAATTTACAAAGAACTAAAAGAAAATATCTGAAACACTGATGATTACTGATTGGCTTTAAAATGTGGATGCGTATTCGGGTGATCAAGAGCCTTAATTTAAGATTAACTATAGTATAATAATATCATGTGACACCAGATTAAGTAATCTGCTTTTGTTGTTTTCTCGATCTGACAGCAAAAGCAGACAATTTGTCAATTTTTTGTCGATTTGTCCCTTGTCAGAATGTCACAAAAACATCATAAGTAAAATTTTATTGACATGTCATGTTTTGCAAGTTTTATTGTCACTGACATAAAGTTTCGGAAACTGTCAAGTTGCAACATAACATTTAAAGTAATTTTTATAGATTTAACTTTACTCCTTTACTTCACCAAAAGTGATAAAGACAAACGCGTTAAGTATGGTAACATGCACCAATTCGTATCACGCCCGAAAGAGTGCCATCCCACAACACCCTTTTCAACTGCTTGCTTTTTCTTCCATGTATCTAGTATGCACTGTCGATGAAGTGGGTTCAGAAATGCATGAACAGAGGGAACTTTTTAATAAAAAGAGTTTATCATCGCCTTTCCTTTGTCAACGCAAACAACATTGTGCATGCATACGGTAAAATTCTGCTAATTTTCAAAACTATACTATATTATTGCATCTCGTATTGTTAATCTTACACTGTATTAAAGAAAATAGTAAATGGAAATTCTGGATGTAAGTATAACGTAGGTATAATTAATAATAATTGCATTCCGGTCGCAATGTAGGTTTACAAGTTGGTAAGAACAGGAAAACAGTTCATCTTTTTTAATTCCAAGTTAAAATATTTATTAAAATCATTAGTTTTTATTTAACCGTGCCTTTGCAAGGTAAGTTTCTGTATTACATACGTAAGTTGTAAGGTATGTATGTGAGTTTGTGAATACATGCATATACATACGTACACTAGAAGTTACCTGTACGCAAGTACGTACGTCGGTGGTGGTTGGTGGTGTACATGTTCTAACTAACCCGTAAGGCCACGGCCACAAGTTAAAACCTAATTGCAACTCATTTCGAAAATTGTTTTTTAAAGTTATGGAAAAACGTTTTTTGAAACATTAGGTGTCGGGCAGGCTTATGAAATAACGATTTATTTTTTAATAGCATATTTGGCCCTAATTTAATTGCTTTGCTTATGTGCATGTTATGTTTTAAAGTATTTAAAATAAATCGTATATCAAAAGAAATATTTTCTTACTTGCTTTAAAATTTTATTTGAATTTTAATGTGTTTGAATAATCAACTATGCGAGCAAATCTTTGGTGCTACACATAATGTATTCCCATGAATTTACTTAATATACGACTTCATAAAATAGATTGTATTGCACCAAGGATTAATTAAATATTGTGAGCTAAAAGTAAAGAATATTTTGATTCAGAAAACACTGGCATTGAAACTATTTGCTCAGCGTGATTCAATTCTCCTAAATGATTTTTGTCAAAAGCGGAATAGGTTCTGTAAAAAAAATAAAAGTGTTGTAAGCCGTGTTGTATTGTTTAATACACTAATATCGGTTTCTAATACATGACGATACTTGTTAACGTTTATGATTATTGTCCTACATATATTTTTCTCTGTTTGGCTCTTTTAATTTAAACTTTACAATTTAAATTACGAAGGAAAAGACGGATATAGTAAACATCAGAATTCGGTTAAAAAAGCTATGTGAGTTTGCTGTTGGACGCGAGCCTTCGTCCCAGTGAATTTTTGATATTTTAAATTACCCACCATCCTATAACATGCTAAAATCCTTCGTTATGGTGTAATTCAGTTGTAAAATATTTGGCAGATTAGAATTAACAATTTCGTGTCTTCTTAACTTGTTAAAGTTTTTTCACCACTGATTCACAAGCCAAAACTTAACAAATCAATAATAAAAATCAGTTCATTTCACAAGGATTTAAATATTTGTTAAAATATTGTTTTTATATTGGTTTAAATCATGTTTAAAAATCTAATCATATGTTAGGACAATCGTAATCGTAATCATGATAAGTTACGTACTAATTACAATATGCAAGGGTAATGTTCTACGGGTAATAGTGTAGTTTTTTTCTTGACACATTGAGCTACACTGTCACAATTTCCACCCGGACACGAACGGCATGTCTTGCATTTATTTTGTTAGATATGAGTACCTACTGCCTACTTCTTGTTTCTGTTTCCACTTTTCTGTGTATGATCCAGTATAAGCATCGGTAACTGGGCTGGTTCCCCCTGTACATTGTAAAGCGTTTGTGATCTTTGTTTGAAAAAAGCGACATCGTGTTTAGTATGACTCAACTTGCATAGCAAGTCTCATTTCTCACAACTTTCTTTCGTTTTCCTGGTGTCACAACCCTCCGTTGCATGGAACTACTAGTAGAGCTGACATCAAGGCGCTATCGCTATATTACTCGTTCTTTATGAAAATATTTCACTATGTATTAATAAAACTTGGCAAAATTTCTTCCGCCTGTTAATTACCACTACTAGTGGTTCATGTCACATTAAAGTGTAAAGGTAGTATAAGTGGTCGGTTGTATATGCTACGTGGCGTGGCGTTAGCAGTTTGTCATGTAGGTCAAGATTTAATCACTGTATATTATTAGCATTCTAACCTCTGCTAGTTTTTCCTGCTTAACGTCATTCAGTGTGATGTATGCACATACCGACACATCATTCACAGCTCTTTTTGTATTTTCAACTTTTTACAAACAAAAAACTTGTAAAAGCTTCTGGTAAAATTGACTAATTATCAGTTTATTAATCACACCATAGTCTTTTGCATCTTTCCTTAATCACTACTATCCCCACCGCTATGTAAAAATATTAAAATTAAAATCCACTGACCAATGAAATATTTCGTGTTCGGCCCACACATTACGTCCTCCTGCAAACGAGGTCAGTACTGTTGTATCTTTTGCTACGTACCCAACTAAGATAGCGTTGTTATTTTGTCCATTTTAAATTTTAACTAGATGCAAACTACAAGCAAACATGCTGTGCGCATCAACCCTTTTAAATCCTCCACGAAACACCAAATCTGACATAAGAACACTCCCATTGATCCCAAGGAAAGCTGCTCGTAACTACCTTGTGGGCATGGGCATCAGTTTTCATGTTTGTACCTCTCTGTAACAAAACTCCTTTTGAGCACACACAATGTTTTGACTGTGTGCCCTGACGCTGATGATGATAGCACCACAGAGAGAAATTACCTTACGCGACCATTACGATAATTTATGCCTTGTTATTCCTCGTGAAAATTCTGAATCCAATCCAATATCCAATCACCGATAAATAACAACTCCTTTGTAGGCAAACCCTTGATGAATTCCCACCTAGTACATCTAAAATTTATTGTACTATCAACTATCACATTAATAACCAACAACAAACGAACAACAGAGGGGTTGCAACATGGAGTTGAAGTGGCGATGCTTCAGCGAAATGTACATATATGCCTGAAGGTAGACAGAGAGAGAAAAAAATGTAAAATACAAAATTCATCTATTGTACTTTTCTCAACGTGTTGTTTATGAACCCTACAGTAACTCTTTTTCTTTGGTTTTTTTGTCTTTGTTCATGCAGAGAATTTTTTTTTTCAGGGAAGGGTTTTCATTTCATTCGTTTCAATTTCAATTACTCAAGCCTATTGTTGTTATCTTTTTTGTGGTTGCCTGTGAGCGCATGAGTCAAAAATACACCTGCAAATATACATAATACTCCCTGAGAGAGTACAAGGTGGCGGTAATCCATTTCACGTACACAACAAGTCAAGTCTGTGTGTGTGGAGTACAATATTAATAATGAGCAGTTTGTTGTAAACCCACAAGAAATTGTTTAATTCTGACCAGGCAGCAGAGGAGACACCCATTGAGCTGAGCTGCATGAAAAGCGCATTATCGAAGAAATCTACAGAAAAATAATAATAATAATAAGCATTCATATTTTTATCTACTTTCGAGTTGACTTTTTTTTCTCTCTCTCTCTCTCGTTTTCTTCTAGCTGGCTCGCTCTATATCACATCCCTGTGTAAACATGTATCTATATTTTTGTTCGCATATCGTCATTATACACATGACGTACGTGCGAGACTTATACCGGTAGACTTTGGCTCTTCTTCACATTGTGCTTGCCGTTGTAGACGGCTCGGCTAGCTTTAAAAAAAGCTGAAGGCATCAAAACATATTTCAGAATTTAGATAGTCTATAAAATTATAAATTACGATATTACTTTTTTTCTCCTGAAGCAGCAGCAGCAAAAAGAAAGAAGGAAAAAAAACGAAACAGGTTTGCTTTGCTTTTAGTACACACACACACCAACCAACCTAACTAACTTGGTTATTTTTTTTCGTTGTTTAGCCCGTTGACTTAAATAATATCAACCCAGAAGAAAACAATCGTGATGATGATATGTATATATTATGCATGCGCATACACAGATACATGCATAACTTTGTATACCTACACGACGTAAGCACGTAGCTTTGGGAAAGCTTCCTCTTCTTTTTTTCGTAAATGCCTCTCCTAATTCATTATTTTCATTCCATGCCGTGTTATTTATTACAAGATTTTCGTAGACAAACTCAAACCCAACAAATGAATCTACTAAAGTGAATATATACATATTCATATTAAATACGTGTACCATATACCCCCAAAAATATAATATTTAAGCTTACTTCCCAGTAAAGGATGCCTGGCCTACCCTCCGCCAGAAAAATCCTAATAAAGTTGGCTGGTTCGCTTGCAAGAGAGCGAGTTTTTTTCTTGGACAAACCTTCTTTTCCCTATGGGTATGTGACATTCATAAATTGGAAGATCCTTCTAATTTATTTTTATTATCCTTTGCTTAGCAAGAAACCAGCACATCGAAAAAATCGTGTTGGAGTAGAAAAACGGTTGTGTGGTGTGGATACATAAGCTATGCATTTATATGGTGCTTGAGAATTCTTGCTCTTCGTTGTGGAGAAAATGAGAAGGTAAAGCTTCTCTCCTTTTCCTCCTCCATATAAATAATTTCCCCCCACTTTGTTCCTTAATATCATAAATTATGATAAAAATACTTTTTCGATTTCCTATCTTCACTTAAAAATTTCCTCCTTTATGTAGGACGCTCATGCAAACTCGCAGGGTAAAATTTCGGATCATCATTTGTCTCTGCATATAATATAAACTACTACTTACTACGACTACAACTATTCTGAATTCTCGTACCAGTACACCTATTCAATATAATTACCAATATTGCATATATAAATATAATTTTACTATTAACAGTTAATTCATAGTAGTTCGTAGCTTTAACTTTGTATGTAGGTAGTTCCATATAAATTTAGGTGTAGATCGCTATAAGCCTACGTGTCGTTCAAAAATGCTTCGTTGTAATTGAAGCATTTAGTTCTACTGAAGGTATGGAATTTATTGGATAGAGCGTCCTCGTTATTTTTTCCAACCATTTTTTCTGTTGGTGCTGAGTAACCTCATTTTTTAGCTCGAGTAGGTTATTGATAATTTAAGAAAATTGGATGCCAGAGAGCCTGAATTCCATGAATTTAATTTAGCCGTATGTACAGTTGTCATTAGTAAGTCATTTTCTTACCTACCATTTGGGAGATCCATCCATTTTTTTCTGTGTTCTCTGTCTTCCTTCGTTAAACTTATTTCGTAATGTTGTGCCATATATCACAGTAAGTATCATATATTTATATTCATTCATTCAGCAAGGGCTGAGCACAAATTAATCGTGTCGGCGACGGACTGCGTTACAGTATCACGTTGTTTATTACAGTATTCCTTCTCATCATCATCATCATCCTGCCATCGTCGTATGATGAGTGATGATATGATATGACTTACTGCTGAATATGCCGAATATGGTCACTTGAGAACATTTTCACATTTTTCATCATTACACCACCACCACCACCAACTCTATCTATACCATACTTGCTATGAAATGAGGAAACTTCTATTATGCCCATTTCATGATTTTGTTGTAGCTTTTTGCTGAGGCTGGTTGAATTTTTAGTATGATTATTAGCTAAAGCACACTCCATGAATGCAAAAGCGCACACGGCGCACACACAAACTCAAACAAAAATTGTATGCAATCGCAAAATGCACACAAGGAGAAGACACACACTGTTTGTTGTTTTGTATCGTCGAGGAACGATATATAATGCCGTTGCCAACAAAGAAACACTTATGGCTCATTAGCTTTTCTTTTTAGAAAAAACTACACAAATAAAACTACCTTCGAAAATTGCTACAAAACTTTTTTTTCTTCATTATAAAAACACACGCAAATGTACTTTTTGCTAATTGCAGCGATACAACCTTTTTTTCTTTTGATGTTGATCTATGAGCACATTGACACGGCACGAATACAATCAAGTCAGATAATAGATGTGGACAGCAAATCAAAAGACGTCAAAGGAAAATTCAATTGGCGCGCTCTCTCTCTCAGCTCACCTTGTAACTTGAGATAATGTGCATTTTTTCTAAATTATGTAATGCAATTACTACTGACTACATTGTGAATTCACATTTGATTCTAGCACGTCATTTTGAAAAATGGGGACGTTTTAAATACAAATTTACACGCACACATACACTTACAGAGATGATGATGATCAGTAAGCAAAAATTAGCTTACCCTGAAGTGTTCACGTCTCGTTCTTCATCTTGCAACTAAAAAGGAGTAGCACGCTTATAGTGTAAAAACCAATGTCGATTTATGTAATACATTGACACGTCGTCTTCTGTCCAAGTACTCAATAAGCTAAAAATTAGGTTAAAAATAGAGTAAAAAAGCACGTCTTAAGACGAGAAGAAACATTTTAAAAAAAATACCAGGGAAAAAAAGCGCTTTCTTATTATTGGTACACTCTTGTTACCCTTTTTATATGGCTTTGATTACCCTTTTATTGCCTCACCCTATTGAACACTATTGTCTCCAAAAATGTGCTCTTTTCCGTTGACCTGCAAAGCATAAGGTTTAAAAAAAGCTTGTAATAGAATGACCACCACCGAGGGTTTTTTTTTCCTGTCGTCAATGCTGAAAAGCCCTATAAAAATGTATTGTTCTGTTTGTTTTGAAAATATAAAGGGGTTCAATAAAAGTGAGAGTTGCTCTTTTTAATACCAACAGATAAAAAAATCCTTCCTATTATGAGGATAGTGTAAAAAGTTCACGTTTTATTTTTAGGATGAATTGCGTTTGTTGGAGTGTATCTGTCAGTGGGGCAGTTGCCGGAAGGGTCAAAAAATAAAACCAATGCAAAAGTAAACAGACATCCTTCTTTTGACCCTATCCTTATTTGTCTCATCAAACGGTGACACGCAGTAAAAAAAGTGTGATGAGAGCATAGGAAGTTATTTTCGCTGGAAGGTTATAGGTACATACCTACAGTTAAGGTTATTTTTACCAGATATTAAAGGAGTGGGTACACACAGTGTGTCAGTTTGTAGGTGTAAAAAAAGAAAATACGAGTCATTGCGACACTCATGCCATGTACTAAAGATTTCAATGCAAGTCGTATCGAGCAAGGTACATGTGGGACATGACGTGCCTGCTTTACAATCATACAAAATTTTATTGCCCTCGGGATGAAAAATGAAAAACGGACCATTTCGTGTTTTTTAAAGATGTCATAAAAATATTATTGCGTGATGTGACATACATTTCAACACCCTTTGCCCTTTTAACGTTGCGTTGTCTCTCATTGTCAGAGTAAAACGCCAGTTAGCCGAAATTCACAAAAAAATTTGCTGTAAACAAACTGAAGAAAGAATTTTACAAATACGAATATCGTAACATCGCGTCGTGGGATCATTGTAAGTTCATTCATAAATTGCGCAAGAAAAAGTACAAAAAAATATTCCATATTTCCTCGAAAATACACTTGCATACGTACCTACAACTGATATTGGGGTTCAAAGGTTTCTTCATTCATTAAACTTCCCACCGTAATAATTGTCCCGTTAAAATCCTTTTGTTTTCCACTTGCTGCTGGGCTTGTCGACCTTCATTATCAGAGGGCGTTTTTAAATAATACTGTAAATACAACGGTTTCTTACCTCCTGGAATGCATACCATGTGTGCTCATACGTTTATGTATGTATGTGTGTGTGTGTATTTTTTTTAGATTTGGATATATCACTTTTTTGGGTTTTTTTTCTGGTGTGTCATAAAATCGTAATTAGCTTCAAGAACACTTTGTGTGTATTTATGCCTTCAGGACAATGGACATTTCCTATTATTTTATGGATACTGAAAAGGATGTCCTCTGGTTGCCTGTTTCGTTTGTGAGAAGACTGCAGAGTAAGTGAGAAGCACACTAATAAAATAAAAAAAGAGTCTCAAAGAAATGCTCTTCTCTACACACACAGACACACATGAAAATCCTATTCGACAGAGTGAGAGAGTTGTAAAGAGTAATAAAAGGTATACACTTTTTTACACACTCTGCACATACAACTCTTTTACTATATGTATATATCTTTTCCAAAACACACTCACACACATGCATATTATCATCGTATTATACCGTAATCCTGTGTGAGTATGTATGTAGAATGTGATCATTTCTAACAATCCCTTTTTACGGCACATGTGAGAATTAAAGAAAAAGCATTGTGAGCCATCAAAGATCTCACAAAAGAGACAAAGTTAATGACCTTGCTGTTTTAAAGCTGCCCTTTATGACAATTTCAAGGATACTTTTTTAACCCCTCTAAATGATGATAAGGAGTGTATGGTGTGTGCATGGACAGTTAAGTTTAAGTAAATTGTAGTGGGTATGGTAGTCGAGTGGGGTAATATGGTAGAATGAGAGCAGGTTGGGAAAATAAATATGAAAATGTAAGTGGAAGAAGAGAATTGTAAAGAGAATAATAAACAACTTGGGGAGTAGTAGTAGATTACTGTATTTTCATTCATGAACAGGGAAAGGAGTGTATATGCGGATCTCTCTCTGTGTGTGTGCGTGTCGGAATATTTCCAGAATAGAGGAAAAAATGGTAGTTAAACCCCTTGTCTGTGTGATAAATGAATCGCGGGATCAAAAACTTTTTTTTTTAAACAAAAGTGTGTATTTCCGGAATCCCGTGTCTTGAGATACATATAATGTAGGTATATTGTTGAATGGTCGGTAGTTTTCATGTTTAACTGTGCTCACACCGTATTTTCTTTGGGAAGTGCCCTGCTCTGCCGCTGCTCTCAAAAAATCAGTAAATTTTTTTTTCTCACGAGGATGTATTTAATTTAATACTAAATAGGTTCCATCATATACATTTTTACATACTAAAAACATTCTAAAATAACTACATATTCAAAAGTATTACTGAAAACAAACCCTTAAGAGAAAGTTTGCTGTTGTTATTGTTCATGGTCCGGGGGTATTATACCCTGGGAGTGTTAACCAATAAAACTCGGGTCTTTATTTGAACAAGTACAAGCATTTATGTGCCATGCATATTGCATGTAGAATATTCGTCAGCATTAGTATAACACGTATATATAGTACTACATTTTTCGGCATTATTATGAAACTAGGAACCGGAGAATTCTGAGGAACAAAGGAGTAATACCAACGATCCCAAACGTTCCAATAATAAAACTCCTACGTTGCATAAAAAAGCAGAGAATGCTACACTTGGTTTTTTATGCTAACTCCAGTTATATGTATCACTAAGTATTTGTCTTGTGACTGTGCAACTCTCTAAGCAAGTAGATAAAAAACTTGTAAGGGAGGGAATTCGATTGGCTGTCCCAATGCAATCTTAAGGAAAGGCCATCTAGCTAATCGAGTTAAATTCACAAGGGATGTTTTTAACCCGAAATAGGAAAAGAGAAAGAAAGAAAAAATCTTATATTTTTTTTCAAAAAGAATCCTACTTGAACGAGTGCATACATGGTTATGGTTAATATGTTCCTTGTACGTATCCTCAATTTTGTTTATATGTAAAACAGCCTTTCTACTTTTCTCCAAAATATTTTTTCGCTCACTGAGAGAGCCTAAAAAAGGTCTGTATACAACTAGTGATAAATGTTCCTAACCCGCATTGCCCCCAGTCCATTCACTGTTTTTTTAGACAGAGAATCTATCTTTTTCATCCGACCCCGCTCCATCAGTACTTTTTTCTTAAATGCACAGTAATTTACGTATGGATGAAACTGGTCATTTCCCGAAAATAGTATGTCTGACAAGGGATCAGTTAGCATTATTTGATAAAAATGTGGATTTACACACATTGAAGATAAAAAAAGCGAGAAGATTACTAGAGAAATAAGCTAGAGAAAAATTCAGAAACTATCCAATTTCGGGTAGAAAAAAAATCCTGGAAAAGGTTACAGGAATGGTTGGTGGCTTCACACAAAAGATGCTTTTGAAAGGAAACGCTTTATTTTAACCGTGTATAAAACTTCTAAAAGAAAACATTGATTGTTTCATAAACATAATATTTGATGTTATTTGACTATCTGTTTACATTTCTTTGCTGTGCTGCTTATTATATTAAACTCATAAATTTTACTCTGTTTTAATTTTTCATATGAAACTACACACTTAAAATCATTAGACACATTTCAGTTTCCATTTTCTTCATAAAAGTCTAAATTCCTGAAAAGAACAGCGCTTATTATTATTATTGCCACATTTCTTTGGCCTTTCTTTCGGCGGGGAAAGGGGAGGATTGCTTGCGATATTGCTGTTTTGTTGTGTATAGAGCGGGAGTACAACACAACAACATGACAATATGACATTTAAAAGTACGTCAGTTTCCCTGTTTTGCATGAATTCCAGCGTAACCAAAACCTAATAAATTTTTTTCGTCCCAAGGATCGAGAGGAATTTTATACTGTCAAAGGAAAGGGAAAACATTGTCTACCAAAATAATAGGTTAGCAAAGCAGCTCCGTGTTTATGGAGTAGCCATATAGTCTTGTGGTAGTTGCGGATTCATCCGGATGGAAGTTGTAATAGGTAATAACCAACTTGTGCTCAAACTATGTGTATATGTAAAATGAGACCGGGAATATGTATATGTGTCCTCGGTGACTATGGCTTTGTTGAATTAGGAAACTCGGTTGTTTGTCGCACTGATACGAATGATACGACGACGACGACGATACGGTGTGATGTGTGTGAGAGTGCAACCGTGTGTATTCATATCATGTTCCTTTGTTGAATCAGTTGAAAGAATCATGGCATTTAAACTCTCTGACAGGCAGGTCTGATAAAACCTCGAAAGTGTGTATAGCAGGGAGAGCGAGAGAGAGAGAGGGTTTCCTAAGCACGATATGGCATGTACAAGTAATGTAGTGTTTAAAAGTATAGAGATCTACATGCATAATATACTATATTTTCTGTGAGTATAATGCCTTTTACAAACTATATTACGCTTCGATGGCTCGTTTGAAATGCTTGTTTCTGTGGTTTGCTTTTCCGAGAACGAGGTACAGAAGAAATAAAGGCGAGTGCGCTCAGACTATATAGTTTACAAATATATTGAACACCATCATCATCACCATCGTCGTCGTCATATACAGGCTTCTATATTCACATTCTTTTGATACGACACGACGATGATGCGATGACGATGTTGCTCTTTTGTGAGTTCAAGCGAAGCTGAAGGAGCTTTTCTAGTCAAGAGAGCTCTTCCTAGTCCCAAAAAGTAATTTGCATTTATCACACAGTGTGCTTTTCGTGTATTTCTCCCTCTGTCGCTCTCAAGGCTGTTGTGTGCTGTGGAGCAAAAGTGTACGGAGGGACATACATAAATACATTATCTAACAATGTAGTCAACTACATGTGCATAGTAATCTTCATCTGCCAAAGATAGTATGAAAAGGCGTGTAATGTGTGTGGAGGAAGCATCCAGGGGGGCCCTATATTATGGTCGCTTGATAGATTTATTTTACAGCTAAAGATCGTTTAAAATCCCGGGTGATTTTCGCTTTTTCTGTCTTCTCTTCCTTTCCTTCGAGTTCTCTCTCTGTGGTTCTTGTTTACAGTTGAATTGGAGGAAGGAATTGAGCAGAGTGGGACATTAGTGTTTCTTCTGTAATGATGCCGCGGTGCCACGGGTCTTTCGCAAGCTGATATTAAATTAAGTTGATGAAAATTAATGTACAACATTGTAGTATGATGGCCAACAGGATAGACTTTGAATACGTGTGAAATCAGAAAATCTCGTTTGTATATCCAACGCTCCAGTCAGGAAACTTGTAGTGTAGTTATGTGTAGTATTACGTATTATGTTTTGCGTAGTTATCGGACTAGAATAAACAGTAATAGTAATTAATAATTTTCGGTTTTCTTTATTGATTAAAAATAAATTATGTATTATTACATATCTAGTACATATCAAATAAGTTCACATCAATTCTTTTAATTTCATTTCCTAGTTGAACTTTTTAGTTTCTTTTTCAAAATATTTTTTCGCAAATTAGTATAACTTATCCGACGAACATTTTTTAATCAAAGTTGAATATTATACTACTTCTTGAAGGTAACTGGACTTTATCTTGTTTGTTTGTAATGCGTATTTAAGTATAACGTATTCAAATATTTCATCTACTCGAAAAAGATTTTAATTAAAAAATCTTAGTGTTTCATATATTAAACTTACCATTAGATGCACAGTTAGATGTTAGTCGGACTCTAGCAGATTCTTGTACTATCCAAAATATGAAAATCGAACGCTTCTCGGGAAAAAAATCCGTGAGACTCTTTACTTTGTTTAAGTAAAAAAGAAAGAGAACGATATATGCAGCATGTGCACTGGAGAAATACCCTGTCGACTTATTCTGCAGGATTTTTCCCGTGAAAAGCACGTAGCTCCCATAGAATGTAACATTTCCTCTTGATGTGAGTTTTAATTCCCTGCTCACGTTCCTACTTTAGTTCCTTATATTTATGTGCCTTGGGAATGGGACTTGGCAACCATTAGATATCAGCTTATATGTGTGCATGCCATACCACCACCACCAGCAACTGTGAATCAAAAGGAAGAGAGAATAAGAGAAAGAAGGAAAAGCTCGAAAATGTAAGGGATTCGGATTAAACGGGATAAAGGCAGACTAGCAAAAAGCTTTCCCTCGTTATTTTCCTCTCTCACACTCTTTCCATCTGCCTCTTCCTTTTCCAAACACAACTTTTGCATTTCAGTGCCATGTATCACCAGAAAGTTATATGAAGTTGCTACCAAGTATGGAGGATTTTTTTTGTCTAGGAGTAATCGCATTTTATGTAGCCGACATCCACACCAGCGTTTTTAACTTGAGTAAAGTTTTCTGGTCACACAGTGTCCTTACGACTTTTGCAACGGATGTTCGTAGGTAGATTAGATACATACAAAATAGCACAGCACTGCTACACCAGTTCATTTCTCCTTCTCAACGCGAATTACAGTAATATGTAGTGAGTTCAAAAATAAACAAAAAATGTTATGAGTAATATTATATTCGACACACACATACAAACACAATCATAAGGTATACACCAGTTCCTTTCTCCTTCTCAACGCGAATTACAGTAATATGTAGTGAGTTCAAAAATAAACAAAAAATGTTATGAGTAATATTATATTCGACACACACATACAAACACAATCATAAGGTACACACCTATAGGTATTCATAAACACCACGCTTACGCTTAAATTAGCAAAAAAGTTACATCTGTGCTAAATGACTTTTTGTTTATCAATTTTTTCGTCTTTTCTACGACAAAAATATGCACAGAAATCAACGGTCTGAATGTTAATATTTTCGTAAAACTTGTCCAGAATCATGATGCGTGCATTCTTGAATAAGAGGCAACACCTACCAGGATTGTACTAGAATGTCTATTACACCAGTTTGCTCAGCCTAAATATGAAAATGGATTACTTACATGTTTTATTCATTTGTTTGTTTGAATTTCTGCGTATTTGTTCTTCCAACAGACTTAATTCATTGATAGGTTCTGTCTGGAGTTTAATAATCACGATTCACGATTTTTTAATGAGCTCGTTTGTAATTGTAGCAAATACCTATTTCTACTGTTCCTTGGCATCCGTTTACGTTATAAATGATGTCATTTATATGTGTGCTCCTGTATTCATAGCATGATTTTAGTGTGCGCGCACACATCATCATCATAGTATTTTAACTAATTATTTACATTAAAGGGAGGCAAAGGCCACGTCTATACACAAGAGCATAATTGACCGACCGATAAATTCCCTATCTACTTTAGTACATTCTCATCTTTTTAGACAATTTTTTATTTCCCCTCATATTTCATCCCCAAACGCACACATATCCTCATATATTACGTTCTTTTCTATCCTAAATTATAGTTGGTTTTTTTTCCTCACGCAGTTGGTATTGGTCAGCAAACC
>JAHZNB010000320.1:0-19582 GCA_027744295.1 Callyntrura guangdongensis | reverse complement strand
TTTAATGAAAGTCGCTACAAAAATTTCCACAGCCAAAAAAGCATACTAACTTGTAACTTGGTAAGTATATCGTTGTTTTCCTCTCCTGCTAAAATGAGTCTAAAAACAATCAGATTCAATCAAGCTGAAGAAAAATAGACAAGACGTGTCACTATCTGCTTAAATTAAATTAACATGCACGAGAACATTGGTACTTCAAGTGAAGCATTTGTCTACTTTGATACAGGCAAGGTAAGGAATTGTTAGCATTTACCTTAACACAGAAATCATTATCTTCAGAAATTCAACAGAAAGGGGTCTTTTCGCAAAGTGCCTGTAACGATTTGCACAACTTATTACAAACTTTGTCGACGTCATGTATACAGGCTTCCAGCAGAAAAGTGAATTTTTTCTCTGAATCTCAGCCACATTGCAATGATTATTTTTTAATAGAAATAAACTACAATATTATGCGGTTTGAGAAAACTAAAACAGGAAGTATTCAAGTTCAAAATATTTTAATGGGAATGGTGAGGGCGTTCTTTACATTTCATGTCATGATGGCAAAAATATAAGGTGTAGGGCAAATTGAAACAACAGGAAGTGCAGACTTTATTATGTAGACACGTCAAAGTCAACCTGCAAGGAATATGAGAATGAATATTTATTAAATTGCCTACAAGTATTATGCTGACGAGCAAAGTAAAAAAAATCGTAATAACAACTTTTCGTTGCGCTGCAGCAGCTGTGCACAACATATTATGTTGTTCTACTGCCGCCATTTATTTTACCCTCTTCACTTTCATGCATGCACATAAACACATTGATTTACACACTCTTTTGATGTTTTTAATTTTATGATGAGAATCAAGTTCGTTTCACAATGAAGGTCTGTGTCAGGAAAAGATTTATAATAAAGCACAAAAAAATAAAAAATATACCAGTGTAAACTGTAGGAGTTTATGCATAATTATTATTAGTCCCGAGATTGGCTCCTTTACGCATTTCCTCGTAAAGATTCACCGTGTTTTGAATCCTACCACGCACACAGCTGTAATATACACTTGAATTTTAATATCAATAAAATCGTCTAATCATGTATAATCTTGAACGGTAGCATAAACTGTTGCAACACTCATCGGTTTTTTTTTCTCACAGCTGTAATATACACTTGAATTTTAATATCAATAAAATCGTCTAATCATGTATAATCTTGAACGGTAGCATAAACTGTTGCAACACTCATCGGTTTTTTTCTCCAATGATTAACAAAAGTACATCGGTAAAGTTAGTACCATCAAGGTTTGTCCAAATGAAGCAGTGGCTAGTGAAGAGAATCTAAAAATATTTACTCTCATCCTCATCTTTGAATAATGGACGATGCGTACAGTGTACATCGCTTCAGGCTTTGTTTGGTTTGATCATCAATCACCATTCAATATTATCGTAACGTACAAGTTGTAAATTTTGCACATTCACTGAAACTTTTGATCTTGTTTGAGTCGTAGTTGAGCCGTTAAAATAGATGGGAATTTAATGTACGTATAGACACGAAGTACAAAGAGCAATTAGTTCCGTTTACTAAACTGTATTTATTATAGTTATCGGCTGAGGTTATACTTTGAAGAAAAAACTTCTAAGTACATGTTATTATCAGATTCTAACTTTTTTTATAACAAAAACTAAAACTCATGTTCAATGTTAATGCAGGTGATATGTTGATCAAATAAATGTATAATGGATGAAGATTGTAAACATAGGTTGAGCAGAGAAAATCTGCATTTTTATCAAGTTTCCATACAACTTTTCCCATTTCTTTAATTTTTTGGTATTTCTACTTTTTTGTTGATTTGCTCCTTATTTTACTCTGTTGCAAACTTGTTTGTTTTTTTGGGGCTATTTGTATATTATGTGTGGGGGGAATGAATGGAGACATTTTCAAATATTTGTATATTTTGATCGCTTACCAAACAATCATTTCATCACGAATAGACAATTTCAAAATTTAACTTTTTCCGTGTACAATTTATGAAGACATTTACGAGAAACGACAAGAAAGTGTGATTAATGGCCACGTAGCTGAGAAACTAGATAACGGTTTTTAAGAGATATGAAGTAAAATTAGAGACGAAGTACGTGTGATTCATCTTCAATTCATAAATTTTGCCTCTTATTTGCAGTCAACCATCCGTGTAACATTTCCACCATGACCTTGTGCAAACGCCAAAAGTTTATATTGTTGCCCTTCAGCTATTTACTACGAGATGAAAATTTGAACATGCACAAGAGTTACAACAGACGTGCAACGAGCCTCATGTGCAAACAGGGTAGTTGACTACAGACACATAGCTTTCTATTTTTTCGGGGCGCGCATAAAACGCAAACAAATTAGAAGCAAAAGTGTATAGTAAAGTAATCCCTTCATCATAATAACTCATCTTAGCCATAATAAGCGGCATATAAGGAATATCAATGTAAAAGTTGTTATTAAGCAGTAAACACCAAGTTTTCACCAAAGTTTCATGAGCATGATTGCTCTGTCTGTGATATGTAATTAAATTCATTCGTTTAGTTGCATGATCGCATTTTCATTTTCACAAGGAACCTGCCCATTTTACAAGATAACAAATCGGCACTTCTCCTCTTACACATTTTTTCAAGTAAAATTTGAAATTAATGCATTTTCTAACAAATAATTTGCCTTGCTTTACTTTAGATAATAATATACTCATTTTATTGATGCTAGAATATTTTATGCTAATATTAAATTTAAAAAATTGACGAGCTGCCTGTTTCACTAGAAAAAGAGGCCCTTTATAAACTCCTATGCTACCTATGTACCTTTTCGCTAGTCAACCTGTGGTACAAAGGGTTGGCTTATGGGCTTGTCTACAATTTTCTATGTACAAAGGTTCATAACGTGAAGTGTTTGTGTACTTCTCTCGTGATGTTGCTGACTGATGAAAACATGAAGCGGGAGTAATGATAATCGAAACGGATGTTTTAGAGATTCCACTTGACTAGGTGGTACATGTACACCATAAACTCTCTAAGTAACGCCCGTATCTAATTTACACCGGGCAATTCTAATTCAAAATTTATGCTTTACGAATTTCACAGTGAACCATCGTTTTGGTAATGACTCATTACTAATGAGCTTCGGAAAACTTTTTTAAGTGATACAGGGTATGATGTTATAGTTAAATTCAACGAGATGATAATTGACTATACTATAGCTATCATCTCTAGTGACAAAATTAGAGTTTTTTCTCAATGTACGTATATATTCCAATTGAGTGTCATTTATGTGGGCAAATAGTCAATTAAAATTTCGATTGCCTCTAATAAATGCTGGGGAACGAATTTGAAAATGCAGGCCTGCGTTCTTTTTGGAAAATTCACGGTATTCATTTTTCCTAGGGCAAAACGAAAAAATTACGCATACTTTGTAGCATTTTTTCAACTTGACTTGCACTTCTAATAAAAGTGCCTCATCTTTTATGAATAATATGATGACTAAATTTTCATTTTTAAAACTCTCCTAGTCTCCACATCGGTTAATCTTCACATACCACACTTCACAAACCCAGAAGACACATACAATCAGAAAAAAACAGGCGCAGAATTATCATACTCACATGCCTAAAAATTATGAGGCTATGAGATCTTTCAAGACGAACATCAAGATTTGCTTTTCCTCTTCTCGAAGCCAGTATTTTAGTTGTCTTTACAGTGCGAAGCACTACAAAAGAGAAGTGCAATCAAGGCAAAAATAAGGAGCAAGAACAAGACACGACAAGTTTGTAAGAGAGGACATCAAATGATGTCATCTTGTGTGCAGCGACAACAATAGCAACTACAAAGGCATCCAGGGGAGAGAGAGAGGCAGGGAGAGAAGGAGAGAGATTTTAAAAACAATTTTTAGAGAGGTGTGTACACATGTAGTGTTATTAAACCATACACGCTTTTCGCATTTTTCCCGTTTTTCTAAGTACCTAGTATAATTTTACAGCACAATTACATTACATTACAGCTTTTGTGTAATTGCTAGCAATATATCTTCAGCCAAAGTAAAAAGGTGCAACAAAATGAGCTAAGATATACGCAGTCGCGTAGAAAGAAATGTATTGTGAGTGGTGGTATGTAGGTAAGAACTGCAATAGACTTACACGTACTTATTAGTAAATCATTGATAAAAAACGACAAGTTTTTTTTATATAGCACTGGTTTTTTATGTTTCCGCAAGCAAATATATTTACCATTAGTATTCAAGTCCCGGCTGGAAGCCATGAAAAAAGTATGCATAGAAAATTCATAATGCACAGTGCAGATACGACAATGCTATAGATTCCTTCATGCTTTAAAGTTAACACGACAATTAATTACTTTGACAGTCAACAGTCACATTGATAAAATTGTACATTCTATGTATTCAAGTTTGCATTTTCTTGCTGGACACAATACCTAAATGCCTGGAAAGCATAATGAGATTGTATTATCAAATTCTTTTTATGATAATTACGACTACAATTACTGTGTAGCGCAGCACGCAGTCCTACTGTACCTTATGATTTTGCCATTTAAATCTGTGGACACTGCCGTACCGGCGAACTCTTATACTGAACGGCTTCATCTTTTGAAAAATAGACTTTGAGAACTTATTCTCAAAGCTGAGTAAGCTGAAATTTATGACCACCCGGCGGGCTGGGCTTCCAGATTTTAAAAATCGAAAGTATTAAGGTTCGCATAAAAGCTGAAATAATTCCGACAAAAGAACGAGTATTTGAAAGAGTTTTTAGCAATCGACTCGACTTGATATGGTTTTTGTGTAGAGTTTAAGCAACCGTTTGGCAAAGAATGCAAAGGGGGGACTCGATTTCCCTAGATCGTTTCCTAATGGGAGAATATTCTTATTCAATGCTTTGTAGGTGTTTCAAATTCAGTTTCAAAAATGAATCTTTAAATTTTTTCGAATGTTGAATGTATTTACTTTTTCATTGTGTACTCTCTCTTATTTTCCTTTACAATGGGCTAGTTGACCACCGATGTTGTACCTAAATAGCAAGCAAAGCATAATTAAAATATATGTAAATTCAGGGTTCTTCGAGCGGTAAATGATTTATAACAAATTCCTACGTTTCGATTCAAAACATGAATCCTCATCGGGGCAGAGGAGTAAAATATTGAACAGAAGAAGCGGATAATGATAACAAAGCATCACAAAGCATAATTATTTGCCTCGCACACTTTTTTGCTGTGGCTCTGACATCAGACAAGGCAAAATTCAATTCCACATCGACATCATCAAATCTATGCAGTCTAACCATGTATACATGCAAGGACATGCACGGGATGCGTTTTCTTTCATGCTAAACAACGAATTAAGTGACCGGTTCATGAACATGATATGAAATCCAATTTGTACTAACCAAAAATTATATGCTACTGTCTGGTATTTTGAGTCTTAGGTCATTATTATTAACTTTCGTATGCGAAGCATATGAACCAAAGTTATTGCCTTTATCATCCTGTCTGTGCGTTTAGTTAGTTAGTATGCACTACTCCTCCTAAAATACTTAACCAATTGACTCCAAACTTGGTACACATGCATAATAGGTAAATAGCTTCCCTGATGCTTAATTTGAGCCAAATCGGACAACGGCAACCGTTAAAAACACCGTTACGACTTCAAATTTTTTACTAAAATTACATAGTACATAGGGCGTGCAATATATCATAATAACTTGAGTTTTTTGTCTTGAATGGTTTGTTCCCACAATTGTTTGTCGGTTATCATTCGACTGGTCTCCGCATAAAAATCAATTTATGACACATTTTGAGCCAAATCGGATAACTGCTAGCGTTAGGATCCGTTGTAACTCAAACTTTTTATATATGGCATACAATATATCATTTGAGTTGTCTAATGTCTAACGAAAGTTTCATTTAATGGTTGTTTACACCATTCTTGTTATTTTAAATTCATTATTAGCTGACTCATAGCAAATGAGTAATAATGACAAAAATTTTGGTCTGGTATGCAGGTCAGTCTAATCATGTTTTCCTGTCTAATTCTATCATGCAACTACAGCAATACAAAGTATCCTGAATTATCCAGCCAACTAATGAAACACTAACACGTAAATACTACCACAACACACAAACAAACTGAATAGCATAATTATTTTATCGATGTTTTATCCACTAAAAGTGGAGTTTTACCATGCTAAAATGATAACAAAAAATGATGGCATAGAAGAAGGCTATGAATAAATTCAAGGCTAGGTATTAGTAACTACTGAATCTATCACCTGAAAGGCCTCTCTGTTTCTCTCAAAAGATGTAGTCGTAAAAATTTTATAGTTTTTGATTTGCATATATTAATACCGCGTACCTAAACACATCCTGAATAGTGAAGCCATGAAGCTTCATAAAAGAAATGCATAAAACTCTGTACAATGAACATGATTTCCCTATTTCAACACCTATTCTGGGCCACATGTATCCGGGTGACATAAACACGTTTATTTTGCTTTTGTCCCTGACGATAGATTCTTTGGAGAGAAGCATTTTAAAAATCGATATATCTTGTAGACAAGCACTATGTTATTTTGCAAAATAAAAACTTACCAATATTAACAAGTTTGACTCCATCAGAAGCAATGGCATCTAAAGCTCTAGTGACATTTTCCAGCATCTGGTGCTGGTTCACTGGTTTGTGTATTTTCCTCAGGGTTCGTTTCTGAAGAGCCTCGACGAGTGCAATAAGTCTTGTCCCGTCACACAAATCTGTACTCAGGTCTTCTACGGAAAGTCCCAGTGGTCGCAGATGTTCATTTATCCAGTTTTTAAACGTGTGCGCTTGGATTTCAATCCATACATCTTCATTCCCTTTTATTTGCATGCCCTTGGCAGCATGACCTTCCGGACTTCTGGCCAGTAAGCCCACCTAACGACAAGCATTCACAGAAACAACCAACAAAAAAGTGATTAAATAGCATTCACTACAAAATATATGTTTAAAACGTAGGAGGAAAGTCGGGTTCAAAACATTTCGTATTCTTCCAGCAAACCCAACAACACAAAAAGAGTGTTCGTGATACTTAAATTACCTATCATTTTTCATAACATAAAGATTCAAGGTCGTACAGCCAGTCTACGCAAATGGCTCAGAATTTTATTGTAGCTCAGCTTCTTTTTTTACGCTTCATTTTACATTCACGTATTCGCAAACCAATATTCGTGTACTGATCAATCAAACACTAGATTTTTATTTTTCCAAAAATAGAAGTTGGGGAAATCTTCAGTTCCACTCATCCTATACTCATTATTTACAATATGACAGATTTAAGTATCAATCAAAACCTGAATTTATCGCACTGTCCGCTTGTTATCTCAATCAGTTATTCTACTGCTGACGTTGACGTATAAATGCCGTAGCATAGCATACAGGACTCACAACAGAGGAGTTGAAGGCGCAGTATTGAAAATACTGATTGGATCATTCTGATTCATTCTCCACAGTTAAATCCTATTTTGGTTACATTCAATAGTAATCCAACTTGATGAATTTTTGCGTGTGCCATTTTTATTCAGACCATAAAACCCCATGTATGTATTCTACCTCCTTTGGTTTCCACGCAGGTATTTCACTGTACTGTATTCAGCACTTGACTGTCAGGTGAAATAAAGAGGTTTTTACTTTACACGAAAGGGAGCACAAATAGAAATATCGACATATTTAGAAATATCCCGAGGATTTTGGGTTTATAAACTACTGAAGTAAGTACTGATGGTAATGTGATAATGACGAAGTAAAACGGGAGTACCATACCGATACACAGACCTAGAGACCAGACTATAGGATTTGTACAAAGGTACCTACTTAAGATTTGACTGTCATGTCAGGAAAAGAGCTAGTTCAGCAGCATGATTGCACACACAACATACCACTTTTTCAACATTTAGTTTAAACTTGAAGTATTACGTAACAAAAACAACATCTTGTTAGTTTGTTTGTACCACCACGTTCAGGTAACATTTTTTCGCAACAGGGCTCTATATTATTAGATCATATTGTGTGCCAAATAGGTACATACCTGTGTATGTATCTGCGTAGCATGACATCAATGGTAAATAATGCCGCATACCTCACTCCCAGTCATTTTCAAAAACTGTCATCGTAAATTGGTGTTTTTTTCAATACTTTTCATTCCCTTTGGGCCTTTGTGATGGCTTCCTCATAATTTGAGTAGGCAGTAAAGTTTCTAGGATAAAACAATTAACGAAACATTTTATTTAATTATTAAATGTTTCTTCTGGTCTTCTGGAGTGTGTACTCTCTAAAATAAAATGGAAATGACCACAGTGTGATGTAGTAATGTCATTATCATAGGCACTAGTGAAATGAATAATTTGGAAGTGACAACCACCCACATAAAGATTTGTTTTTTTTTTCATCTCCCATTATTTTTCTGTTTCTATCTCCTAACAGAGATTATCTAAGCTGATGACGCTAAAATGTTGATGACAGGGCCATGCAAATTGGGCAAGTGAGGTAACATTCTCATAACACAATACTTCACAACATTGCAACGCACTCTCATCATCGACTTCGGCATTATCATCATCATCATCATATCCCCACCACCACCACCTCTATTTCCATTACCGTCTTTCCTTTCGTTTTTTGCACCTTTTTATAAATACCTACACACTTTTGCATAAAAGCAAAAAGAATATACTTCAATTTTATTATCATTGTTGTATTACAACAATGGTTAGGAATATTTTACCACCATCACCACTGCGTTCTCATCTTCTTTAATAACAAACACACATAATATTTGGTATTCGTTCACTTTTACATAACTCCTCGCAGCAACGGCAGCAGGAGCATTAATACAGCTAAAGAAGTTGAAGATGTTAAAAAGGCGACAGTAAAAATTGCTGTTTGAATCTGTGTCAGTCTGTCATCCTACCAAAGATGCTATATATGTGCGAGGTGCCGCACACACAGCCTATTTTGTTACTTTTGCTTTTAGCTGTAAGCTATATAGTTCATCTGTCCTATCTGTGCCCTGTGTACCTATATAGTTTAGTTATAAAACATCTTTGTAACTACATTTTAGTCATATTGTGCAGACTCCTGTCATCTTTAAACAATATTTACCAAGTAACGCTTCCCTTATCCCTCTACCCAATGCCTTTTATTATTATCCTGATACGCTGGCATATACCATCATCTTTGTAAAATGCCAGCCTAACATTGGTATGCGCATAGAGAGAAAACGTTTCATACATGACACTTGTTATATGTTATGCCAAATTCTCCCGAAACTTTTTTTATGTTACATTTAATTCCCAGAAGGCATCTACACTTACAGACAGATAATGCAACGTAACGTGACGAAATGGCAACTGAGGAAAAAAAACTTGCTTGCTGATGCTGCCGCCGCAAAACTCTGTGCTGGTCTCACTCTGACAAACAAACAGCTTTTGGCAGTGGGCGAACCATTTATGGATGTGGACAATTATGGAAAAAGGCCATCATCATGATGATATAATGCATGCCATCGTATTATACATGGACTCCACCACCATCACCAGACATGTTACTTTTTTTGCCGTGTGCTCACATTACTCAGCAGACTTTATGATCATCTTGATGATACTGGTGGTGGTAGCGATTGAGTACAGAATCATATATATGAATATATATATGTGTGTGTGGAAACTATTATTTGATGACCATGATACTGGCGAAAAATTGAAAGAATAACAATCTAAATGTCATATTACAGCCATTATCAACAATGTGAGGCTTGCATAAGCTACACAACTACACAACATACATTTTTTGCTATGTAAAATATTAGTCATTATCTTGGGAAATGACGCTTTCAGGGTAGTAGGCGCACGAGGATTCAATAATCCTAAATTGCATTACGTGTTTCAAATGAAGCCCAGCTAATTTCGTAGTGTAAGGAGTAATTTTCTGTAAATTGAATTTTATCATCGTCATCGCCATCAGCATCATTGTCACTTAATGATTTTCCTTTACACTCTCTCTCCGCTTTCGCTGGAAGTCCTTTGCTTGTCACAAAATCCGCCGTGCCTTGAAAGCTCTCTAGCCTCATGATGATGAGGAGAACCTTGAAGATCCATGTAAAGTGTACATTGCAGATTAGTGTCATTATACCAGAAAAGAACAACAACGCGCGACACACCATTCCGCGACCACACATGGCCCCCGCTTTTGCTTTTGTCCTACCAACAACATGCCTGTTTGTGCCATTGTTAACAAGTTATGTACACACACTCTCTCTCTCTCGCTTACAATGGCTCCACAATTTTTTATACTGTTACCATCTGCAAACTTTTAATGACCCTACACTACCTACTACTACCTAAATAGGTTAAACGTGAGTAAAAAGTCCCATAATATGCCGTACCGTTTCCCATTTTAATTTACCATTCGTTCGTGGACACAATTAATTTATAGCTAATAATATTATATTACTGCCAAATTGGAAATGACTTTGCTTTTATGATTACAGTGTCGCGCTGTGCCCTGCTGCTGACTTGACTTACTTGGCTAGTTTTTTTTCTCCCTCTCTCTCTCTTCTTTTAAAAAAGTTACTACCAACTTCATAGCTATAACAATAAATATTACGATGTTCTGCCTTTTTATTGTATTACGTGGCTGCTGCTGTCGTTGCTTGTATTATGTACGGCTTGTTTTGTTTCAAGTTACGTATATGAGTCTAGTAAGTAGGCATCTCCATTGTTGCCTGCCGTGCCGAGTCGTAAAAGAATTATATTTTTTCAGGTTTACTTACGTACTACTCTACAACGCGGGGGAAATAACGTTCACCATCGTCTTGTATTGCACGAAACGGTGGAACGAAAGGCGAAAAACGGAAGTGTTTTATAGCGTAATATAGTTACATTAAGATGTCAAGTCAAGAAGGAAAATTTGCGAATTCTGACAGTCATTTGAAAAGAATGGAGAATAAGTACTAGGGAGGCAGTACTGCGTGTGCCTTTAAAACAAATCTTCAAGCAAGCGAGAATATTATCAAAGACCAGTTTTATTGCATTTTTGGAGCAATATAATGCATATACCTACGCATACACTACACTAAACACATGCATACCTATAGAGCGCCTTGTACGACTTTGCATATAATAAAATGTGTGGCAAAAAAGGTAATAATATTTCCCATTTTCGTTTTCATTTTCGTTCTGACAAATAGTTTTTTATTAACTAGCCATACCGTAGAAATCCTGTTCTCTTCAGCCTCTGAATCCAGCATCTTGAAAAATTTTGTACAAGGACGATAGCACCAAAGTTGTCAAAGGGTATATACTGTTTTTTATTACTTCCTTCCCTACGATCACTCTACGCTGTGTCGCACTCTCACTCTCTCCAGCTCAGATACAAAACGAGTTGCTGCCGCATTCAAAATCCACTCTGTCGAAGGAATCGGGCGAAATGCTTCCCCTGCTTATACTGGCCAACATGAAAGTTTTACGATCCCGTTCTCGTCAATTATTATCGTCATTTTACACCAACTGCTTATCAACGAACCACTACAGTCATAATAATCGCATTTACGTTGTAGTTCATGTACGGACACTAACTGGTGTGCACTCCAGTAGCAGGTCAGTGGTGCGAAGATCACTGAATGAAGTCATCATTATTTTATATCATCCGCTTTCAATGAATATTACGAAACCCTGACGTATTTTTTTACTGGTTATTAACATTTTCCTCGTTCACGGATGCACCAGAAACTAACCGACGGGAAAATAGCTTTTTACTACGCTCCCTTTACCCAGTAAATTCGATACAGAGTACCAATATTACCAAAAAGCCTCGAAAAAAATGTTCCTTCATTTCTCTCTTCGCGTTGGCTTGTTTTCACATAATGGCTTGCACATAAACTTGTGAGACAGTTTTTTTCTTCCCTGCCACACACCACGATTAACCTGTTTCTTCACGCTATTTTACGCTATAGAGGTAAACGTGCATGCAATCAAGCGTGTTCCGCCGCGGTGTGAAGGTAAATCTTTCACTGAGCTTCTACTTTTGTTGTTGTTGCTGCTGCTGCTGCTGCTGCCTGAAATAGATTAAAATCTGTGTTCCAAATTTTGCATCATGACCATTTGCACATTCGTACATGCAACTCACGGTGCTGGGAACAACTCAACCGTAACTAAAACTGCCATGTGCTCTTAGGCTCAAATTTTTTACTTAAAAAGGAATGACGTATTTATCAGGATGCACAATATCATTGACACAATTTTAAAAACATTTTCCATGTAATGTTTCCACGCACATTTCAATACGGTTTGCCAAACTTAATGTTGTAATGAGAGAAATGATTTATACGTGAAGCATATAGTGACACGAAATTACGACAGCATAAAAACAACGACAGAAAGTTGCACAGGATACGTGAGATGATGACAATGTCAACAGGAACTCCACCCGCGAAAAAGGAAGGTGAGTTAATGTTGACGTTTACCGACAGACTTTTAATCTTTTACAAACATTCCTTGATGACGACTGTTTGAAAACTATCTAAATGTCATCTCCTGCTCGATCGCTGTACAGCAAGCGTAACGTCAATAATTTCCAACTGTTTTCTTACTGAGTGCCACACAACACAATAACTCTTTTAAGCATTTTACAGTGTCAGTCAGTGAATACCTTAATTTATTCACGTATTTGCATAGGTAACATAAACGCTTTATTTCCCTTTACTTTCAACGTCAACACAAGTAGAAAGGGTTGCACGCATTTCTGAAAAAATGCTGCAGCATTTCCGTTGTTCAGTCCCTTGCGGGTATCACGTATCACTATACTTCACCGGTACTCCGGATTCTTGTAGTACACACGTCACTTTTTTCGTCGTTTCCCCACCTTGCTACATCCTTAAGAAGAATGAAAAATTTGCATATACAAGGGAAACGCCAATATCGGACAAACACTAGGAGCTCCTGTCTAAAAAAAATCGTCAATACCGTTTTACAGAAGCTATAGATATATGTAATTTAAGGAAGACATTCGTATGTACATTTAGAACAATTATACTTTCAAAATCCCCTAATTAAAGATGTAATAAGCGAGTTTTGAACATTGAAGAGGAGTTGACGTTTCAAACACTGGATCGTTATATTACTATTACTTTTCATACGCTAGATTCAAAACAGCAGAAAAAAGGGAAGAAAGAATGTGCCGTGTGTGCGGTGCACTTATGTAATATTACGATAATAACTGTTTACAGGGAAAGACAGAATTGTATCGTTCTGCAAAGGGAAAATGCACAATAATTTATTATTAATCCCTAGACAGCTGAGTAGTAACTGAAGAGGCAAGGGTTGTTCTTACACTCTTACCTCTTCGTCTTCTTTACGACGAAACAATCAAGTTGGCCAGAAGAGAAAAATAATGTGCGTTCAGTCAGAATGTGAGGAGTGTGTGTACCTGTTGACTAGTACGTTTTCTTGTGGCGCTATATTATTGTATTACCTCAACACTCATAAAAGTGTACATGCAGAAAATAATCCGTATATTATACTATTATGCATGTTAGTGGTGGATACATAATATGGATGAATAAAAGCAGACAAAATCATCATCATCATCATCTTCTTCAACATCAGCAGCAGCATCAGTGTTATTATCATTAGCTAAATCACTGTATTTCATAGTCAAGTATGAAATACCTGTTCGTTTTGTACGCACGTATGCATGATTCTCAGTCTTTTAGTAGTGCTGGTGGTGGTGGTGGCGGCGGTGGAGGCAATGCAGGCTGACTGTTGTTCCTTATGATGCGATTTTTACATTTTTTTCAGCGTGGCTGTACAGAAAAGATAATGAAAACGGCAAGGCGAGCATGTACACGGTACAAAGTTTTAAAAATACGTGGGATGTAAAAATGTGCGGTCTCCTCCAACAACAAAACTCCATGCATGCCAAGGTGGCTGTAATATATCGTTCTCCTGAAACTACTAAGAGAGTTCAATTTAAATCTCACGTTCTGCTATACGCAAGTACAAAGTTATCATATAGACAATAATGGTGTGCACCTTTACAATTCACAAGGCGATGGTACATAGGTAGTACACAAGCGTAAGTGGTGGTGGTAGTGGAAGGTGGAGAGTGCTTTGAGTTTGCTGGTGTGCATTTTCAGAGGAAGAAGCGCTCGCAGCAGCAGTTACAGAAGTTTTTCAAAGATTTGCGTTTGCTTTGCTAGTAGAAGTGGCTCTATATAGGCAAGACAACACGACGGTTAGCTGGTTACTGTTTGCGTTATCCCAACAGCCAGAGAGATAGAATATCTTCGATACCTGTGCCTGTTGTAAAATAAAAATGCTGTAAGAAAATTGACTTGCAGGAGACTTCTTTCTTCATTTACTTTTATATGCTGATTTGGTCAGGAGGAATCATGACATACATACGTGATGTAATGGAGCATAATATGTACATGTATGTTTTACAGATGAAACCCTTACTCATTGCTCTAGCCTAATGATTACTAAAATGAGTTATTTACATTATTATTTTTAAATAAAAATTAAACAACTGAAATGACATTTAACAAGTGGTGTAATCTCTAGATCAGATACAGAATGTGGCACATTATAGCGTATAAAATAGCAATAATAATCATAATAATGGTAATAGTAAGAGGGTAGACTGAATTATGTGCTTATACTACTATTCAGGTACATTTCTATTTGACATTACTCATCGTCATCATCATCATCATCAACATATAATGTCTTGTAAAGGTGAACGCCAAAAATGCCAATGATGCTGTACTGATGCTATGTGCGATGCTGTTGATGATGATCAAATGAAGAGGGTGTTATTTGTTTCTGTCTGAGCACCAATATAAACTGCGTATAAACATTGTAATATTTTACATTATACAGTAACTTATATCGACTATCACTTACTACGAATAACGTGTTGAATTTTTAATCTATGTAGTATATGCCAGAAGTTCTGTATGCTACTAGGATTGTAATAATAATTTGCAGTCGTGAATAGAATCTTTTATGTATATAGTCAACATGTAGGTTGTATAAATTTGCAATTCTCAATTAAAATACATGCAGGTAGGGAAATAGTTGGTTTGAAAAAGGAAACATTGAGTTGCGTCTTTCCTTTTCTCTCTGTCATTGAGTCATTGCCCATAAAGCTACGCTCTGCAAGTTTGCTATGTATTCTTATCCGCTAATAGCATGAAATGGACTGACCAAAGAGAATGGGTCTATATATGTTTCTGTCTAATCTGTGCAACATTATTGTTCGGTTCTTTGTGTTCTATATGGCATAACAATGTGATTGTATAGGAAGATAGCGATACACCACTGGACACACGCTGCTCTAAACAGTAAGTTTATTATTATACGATTCTAAAAAGTGGCTCCCCCTTTTAATTTGGTAGCTAGATGTCTCTTTAATTTCTGTTGTAGAATTTCACATTTACAAACATATTTTGCGCGCTCTCTCTATTTGTAAGTTTACATTTTGATTACTTTTTTCTAATGGGCATTGATTTAATAAAAACCCAAAGCTAAATTTAGATTAATGTTTTGAAATGAATCAGAATAAAATTGTATGATAGAAAGTAACAGCGAAATAGAAAGATTGCGTGTGACTGTGACGTTTGCTGAGAAAAAGTAGTGAAACAAAGAATTTGTCTAGTGCGGATTTTCTGAAGATGTAATGCTCTATCAAACAATAACCAAAATAAATGGTTTCTATTAAAACTGTCTAACAATTTATTGCATTTTAAAACCATGCGATTTTTTTTATTTTAAAATGAATATTAGAAATTAGTTGCTTTCAATTTAACATTCAGCAACCGCAGCATTCCCTGTGTGAATTACACGACACTGCTGATGTACGTGTTGTCAAACACCTCAGACAGAATTGATTTACTTAAAAATTAATCAATGCCATATTTCCCCCATGGGTTAAACATTAAATGTTCATGTTGTTGAGTCCCAATCCTTTTTATTATTTGTGTTGGCAAATTTGCAGATTCAGAAAGCACGTCGATGTACTGCATGAAAGTAAAAATATATAGGGGATTTCAAAATTGTATCCATAAAAGTATCAGGCAAGTTGTTGCGAAATGCTAGTGAGTATGAGAGGGCGCAACACAAACCAAGAAATGCCCCTAAAATAGTCCGCATATTACTGGCAATAAAAAGGCTCGAGCTAACAAGTCTACAGCCTACCGAAGTGCCGACACATCTACAAACAACGCGTTAACTGATTGTTATACAAAGTCTGTCTGCCTCCACTATCTGTTCTACTATACCTTAGCTTCCTATTATCCTCAATGTCTAAAGCTCTCTCATGATCTTGCCACGCTCCTGCACGTTCATCCTATTAGGCTTGTGCACGCTCTATAATATATCGTAAGAAACTTTTTAAAGCAATATACTAAATGAAATGAACACGGCTGAAAAAAGTTAATGGTACTCGTACACTCATACGAATTAAATAAATAAATTTGTACATCTTGCCCAAAGTAATCAGTTGATATTTACGACAACGTGCTGTGTGCTGTGTTTATAACATTGTGTGACCGAATGCGACCTCTCCTAGAACGTATGATCTAATTAGTTTTTGTAGTAGTTGCGAAAAAAGCACATTAAGATTATTATTGTTGTGGTTCATGATTCAGCTTGTTTTTATGTCAATACCTCATCCAATAAATCATTGCCCATTGTCACTACCTTAAAAATGGAAATTTATAAATTATTAGCACACTTTGTGATACCAACATAATTTTACCAGCTAAATAACGCAAAAATTTTAAGACTTCCATTTGTTTGTGTAGCTAATAGCATTTTGTAAATGCATTCGAATGTGTAAGGTAGCTTCTGAAAACGATAATATGCCGTTTCATGCGAGTAACGGATCAGCAGTTACTACTGCTGTCTCTCTATACACAAGGACGCGGATTGGATTTTGTAGTGCAGCGGTCAAAGGGGATCTCTCACAACTTTTTTTGCGAAACACTCCAATGTTCATGAAAATGAGATCCTACATTTTTACACTCTAATATTATTCTACTTAAATAAAAGTTGAAAGTATATTTTTTGCAGCGGTCAAAGGGGATCTCTCTCAACTTTTTTTGCGAAACACTCCAATGTTCATGAAAATGAGATCCTACATTTTTACACTCTAATATTATTCTACTTAAATAAAAGTTGAAAGTATATTTTTGGTAGATTGTGGCCGGGTAAAAAAAACTACGTTCACTTTTCTCTATTGTAGCTCATGCATTTACATTCCCTGTGCAATTAGCTATCAAAATAGCCATCTTTGGTTAACAAGAATTTGATCCTTTTTACAAAGGAAGTTAAGTATAGTCGTGCAAACATAGTTTAATCTATATAAAGTACCTTTTCCTTACATCGCATCATCCTGATAGATTAAACCTAGGCCAATTTTGCTTAAAAAACAAACAACAACAGTTCCGTTATTTAATTTGCATTGAGTTCCAAGTTCAACCTAGGACAGAAGAGTTGCGTAGAGTTTTCCACGGTTAAAAGTTCAAGAGTTTTTTTAAATTTATTAATCGTTCAATGCACAACATAATTATAACTTTTATTTCATGCACACTCTGCATTGGTATTTTTCTATTGTACTCAAGGTAATACGTGTTTGAAAATTATCCCTCACTTATCCCTATTGTATTGTACGTCATAATTTTGAAGTGCCTGTAGGACACAATGTAAATTGTCTCTTAATATGTTTGTCTCAGCAAGTCGGCAGTGCTCTCCATGCAATGTAACGTGACGACAACGATCACAAAAGAAGTTGACTGCCATCATTTTATATTTCGCATACAATTTCGCAGTAACTATACTGAGCGATCGGCTCCATTACGCATTACAGTCAGCCAGTTTGTTCCGAAAGGACGAAACTATTATTCGCATAAATTCTGCTTTAGTATTTTTCCTCTATACCCATCTGTGCATAGTTTCTTGAAAGCTCTGGTCGTGGGCAATGTTTACCTAGTTGACATGAGCAATTTGGGGCTAAAGCACCAAGGTCGTGCTACTTTCACTTTCATCCTTTTTCAACCAATCCATCCTCTGTGTACATCCTTAGAGGTTAAACCAAGTGGTGTTGGTGGGTCTTACATATACTGACAATGAGTGAGAAATCTAAGCCGATAAATAGGTATGGAGGGAGTATGAATTGTGAAGTGGAATTGTATACTATCCTTCATTACATCAAGGAACGCAAACGAACGTGCACGTTTAAAATACATACATATACCTAAACGCCATATTTCAACCAAGCGCATAAAGTGGTAACATGTATACTATACCCACTTGAATCTTTATTACAACTTTTACGTTTGCTTGCTGTTTGTTGGTAGCGGAGAGTTATGTTAGTGCGTACACAGCAGCGTAATGAAATATTCTCCCTTTTCAATCTTTTTATCCTTTATTGTAAGTTGTGCAAACACTTTATGCAAAAACTTCTTTACATTCCGACTACTTTCAATGATGAGTTCCTTTTATGATGTTCTTGTATAATATTGATGTTTTTGTGTGTTCTCTCTCTCTCTGTCTCAGCATCTGCTCAGCGCACGTCGAACATCTGAAATAGAACACAAACTCACGATTATTATTATTACTACTACACACACAGTAACAAATTATATGTTTTTCTATGCACCGTATTCTAAAACTCTTTTTGCCTAACATAATGCGCTGTACTTTGTTGCACGTGATGGTTATGCGCTTTACTAAATTTTGAAATCGCTTTGACAGTGCAAGGGTGATGTGCCCTCCATCTCCACTAAACTTGTTAAGCCTCTTGAAGCTTTTTGTATATATGTACATAAGTCTCGTCATAAACACTGAATAAATTAAATCAAACAAGTTTTAGTGAGATGCATACAGCCGAGCGTCCTTATAGTTATAGTACAAAGGAAAAATGAAGGCAAAAGTAAATTGCAATAGGACAAAAGTGGTGATTTCTGTCAGAGAAACAACTGGTGTATACACTTGATGTGCCTTAGCCACAGAGAGTGTCACACGTAGACAAACAAATTGACAAAGCGTAGTGTTGGTACACATACATACATTCATGGACAAAGCAGACAAAGCAATGTGGAATATTTCTGCTGGACGCAAACGTTGTTATCAGGGACTCTGTGGAAAATGAGGGCAGTGATGATGACTGAGCGCTCAAACTGGAATCTGATACGTTGTTAAAAGCGGCGTAGTTGTCTGCTGGAGTTTGTAAAAATAAAAGAAAGAACATGTAGGTACCCATGCATTTTTGTGCTCTAATGATGTTCTCTCACAGTCACGTGGCAGTACAAACGTTGAAATGTGAGCTTTCTACAGAAAGCATGTGAGACTGTGAGAGCCGACAAAAACAGTGAGGAATTTGTTAGCAGGAATCAGAGACTTCTCATTACTTACACAAGTTACGCTACATCTACTGCAAATATTACTTTACTTTTGATCATGGCATTGGCGAAAGGATGGTATTTCTATTGATTATACGTTATAGCGCCCGAATTATGAAGAGGGCAAAAAA
>JAHZNB010000319.1:0-13608 GCA_027744295.1 Callyntrura guangdongensis | reverse complement strand
AGTTCATCGTTTAGTTTATTACTTATAGGGATGTCTATTAATGAAGGCAAGTTATTTCTCAGGTTCGTATGCATTAATACAATTTTTTTTAATCGGAAAGCATTTAGGTATATTTATTTTATACTTTGGTTTTTTATTAAAGAACATTACAAAATATAGCCAACGCAAACGACAAATTACATTCGTGCAAGGGGGATGGAAATTTTCATAAGAGCATTTCCATTAGTTTAGCAAAAATGAACGTTAACAAATTTGTAAATAATTTTTAATATTTATGTTTAATAGTGTTATGCGGGTATTCGTGTTTAGGTATATATGAACATTTTACTATTATTATTATGAGGAGTGTACCTATTTACGCATTATATTATAAAACGCAAATTTTCTCGTCATACTAATTCCAAACTAAAATGATTTTAATTAATGCAGCATAATGTAAAGAAATCTTATGAATATGAAACAGACATCAAGACGGGGACAGTAGTTGTAGTACACATGCTTCCGCAATAAAAATTTATACGTGCGCTTCTACCCAAAACTATTCACCTTTCTCTAGGCACGTCCCAAGTCCAAGTATATAGCAATATATGAGACGATGTTGTGCCCTGTGTCCCTACAAGACTGTATTTATTTACGTATTTACTCCTGCTGCTTTTTCTGTTAGACCATGAGAAGGAGAGTCTTTTGTAGTATTTTCCTCGTTATTAGCTGTTAAACACGACCCCTCCTCCTTTCCTTGTGATACAACTTTTGGCACACAGTGATGAAGTGAACAATACACCATTGAAAAGTAGCAGCTAACAAAAGGGAACAAGAAGCGAAGCAGGAGTTTGTAATGATGGCACATGAATGAATTACTGATTTGATTAGTTCTGCTCGATATGTCGGTACAAGGTATGGAGGCAGCTGTGGCAGGCAGCATGGTATACATAGATGTTACCGTTGTTGTTGATGCCTAAAAATGGTGCAAAATGTTACAAATATATCCTGTTATTACGTCTATACATTTTCATACAGAAAATGTGCGTGTGCTAGTGCTTATATTCAAACTAGTTTTGTCGTTTTTCATAAAATACTCAAATATCCCCTCTTCAGGGTAATATTCCTCCCATTCACTATTGTGGTACCTCCTATCAACATTGGCACCGCTACTCCATAAACATAGAACGTAATGAAATGCGGTGCGTATGTAAATAATATTTTGTACCTAAAGTTACACTTACACTCATTGTAAGCGCCGGTTAGTTTCAGAAATTTAAAGTGTGTTGGTGTACTACTGCGAAAGAGCAAGATTTCATTTCCCCACAAGCATTCTTGGTGGTTGGCAACTGGAGCATTTGGATTCGCTGGTGTACCATCATGATGATGGTGGTTTACGATGGAATGCTGTATAGTTTTGTACATGTTTATAGACAATATATATGTATTATTAATATTTGTGACAGTTTATTTCAACGCTACATACTCAACACTAGTACATACATTTACTTTACTTGTACGAACAACAATGAACTGTTTTAATGCCAGGGAAAGAAAATAAGCTGCTGAGCAAACGCCAGGACGTAACTAGAGAATGGGTATAAACTGGCAGCAGGGACCTATTAATAATAATTTGTGACAGATCGGTTTACATACGAACAGTCCTGTTTCCCATTTTCAGGAGCCATTAGGCAGCCTTGCAGGAGGACAGGCGAGGCAGTTCATGGCTTGACGGGACGAGGCTACTGCGGAACGAGGTAGTCTTGTTAATTTTACCGGAATGAAGGCTTTGTGCAACATAATATGAAATAGGTAAATAGTAAACTTATAACGGGTTGCACTGTCAGTAGCTGAATTGGAAAGATAGGGAGTTATTAAAATATGGCCCTGTACCTATGCGAATCTTTATGCAAAAGCATGACCATTTGCACGAAATAAAATCAGCTATTTATATTAAGTCGTTGACGGTTGCTGTACGAGTCCGGACTCATTACTTTTCATTTAATTTGCTTCGGAACGCGGAATGTCATAATATATGTCATCGTCGTTACAAAATACTCTTTATGAATGAATAAGTATGTTTTATCATCATCGTCGTGGTAGTCGTCATCATATAAAACCAAAGTGTCGTTTTCAGTTGTAAATGTGTTTTTGTGTTCTTTTATAATTTGCTAAAAAAGCTTAGCAAGTAGTATGTCATTACAAAGTGTAATTCATCATAGTATAATCGAATTTTTCCAGAAAAAGTGACTTGGGATTTTAATGCAAAAATAACCTTTAACTTACATGCGTACCTCAAAATTATAAATTCAGAAATGCCTTGCCCTATTTTTTAATTAAAAATTTGAGGCTAGCTATCATGTTGATACGCAAACGCATGTCTGCTAGTCTTCATATTCATATGCTAATTAATTAAATGTACACATTTGGTGTTTTCTTCAAACTGTTTGAATTGAATTTTTCAGCAAAGAATTTCAAGGTTGGAGGAACTTTCCACAACAAAACAACGTGATAAACGAATAAAAACATTTTGCCAGCCTTTCATTTTTTATAGAAATTATTATACTCTGCTTATATTATTTCTACTCTGACATATTTCTATCTGGAAAAAATATATTTGTTGGTAGTTTGGAACTTTCTGTCCTTTGCGGTATTCAGAATATTCAGATTCCAAATACCTGCGTACAAATGAAACATATTCATGGTATTGAAATATCAGCATATCAATAAGTACAAGGTTGTTAGTAGTTAGTATTTAGTGTTAGACATGTTTATGCACCAAGGAATGGTGGAATGCTGGGCGAAAATAGTGAAACGAACTCAAGTAGATGCAATTTCGTGTCAAAATCAAATTATGCAAATTTATTATCTCTTAAAACTGTGATTATTGTTTATTTTGTAACTAAAGACCCACCAATTAATATATTATACAAACGAAAATCAATTAATCACAAGAATCACAAATTATAATATTATTTTAGATAGATAATGAAACATATTCATGGTATTGAAATATCAGCATATCAATAAGTACAAGGTTGTTAGTATTTAGTGTTAGACATGTTTATGCATCAAGGAATGGTGGAATGCTGGGCGAAAATAGTGAAACGAACTCAAGTAGATGCAATTTTGTGTCAAAATCAAATTATGCAAATTTATTATATCTCTTAAAACTATGATTATTGTTTATTTTGTAACTAAAGACCCGCCAATTAATATATTATACAAACGAAAATCAATTAATCACAAGAATCACAAATTATAATATTATTTTAGATAGATTTTAGATTTTAAACTATACATTATACATACAGCATTACATTTTCATTTCAACATGTATCAAAACCAAAAGAATTCCTACAGGTTTCTATAAAAGCTGACTGTTTAGGAATACTTGCAAGTTTCAGTAGTGAAGATTCATAATATGCCAGGCTAAGACAAAATCAGTGAAAATTGCCATTAACGTAAGAATTTTCTACAGATGTAGCATTAATGTGAAATCACCGTTACACGCAGCCTATAATCCATCCATGAAGCGTGAGAACGATGTCCCGTTCTATAAAAAAATTGACATCAAACATCTTAAACGAATATTCAAACATCATTTTTGAACCATTTTAAGTATGAAGCTAATTTAAAATATTTGAAATGCAAAAACAAGTGCACCAAAACATTTTTAGTAACTTTTGTACAAATTCTCAATAAAAGTTGTGCATTACGTGCCTGTTCATAGTTCATGTGTCTACAAGTTCTGTGAATCTTTACTACCGTGAAAGAAAGCAGTCCCCAACAAAGCAGCCGTAATAAGTAATGACGAGAAATCATATCTGTGTAAGTACCAAGTTAAAAGAAGTATAAGCATGTGTCATGTAGAATCGCTGATAATATTTTTCTTTGATTTATATTTTCACTAGTATATGCTCCCGTACTTTTCTGGTGTATGGTGGCTGGCACCTACCCTATGTATATAAACACACATTAATAATTTTTACTCATGACAGATATTACCACCAAGGGGTAATCATGATAGCACCCGCGGAGTTAGTAGGAGCTTCCATTGTACTGCTACCCTGGCGAATGAGACGCTTCCTTTTGGACGAGCTCCGTCTCAACTCATTACCGCGTAATGGGCTCAGTTCATGAGCTTCCTCATCTCTTGATCCTTGATCTTGACTAGCATTGTTGCTCGTACTGCTGCAGCCATCAGCCAGCTCGTTACTTCTTATGCTCATCTTTTGTCGAAGTAATGTCAGCTGAATGTGCTGGGGCTCATTTTTTGGTTCGGTGGTCAAGCTAAGCCCGTCTTCCATCAAACTTGAAGAAGGTGAACTTTCACCATTTAAGAAATAAAAGTAAATAAACATATCAAATAAGGCCTCAGAATATTTTCAGATGCTGCGTTGCTTACAAAATAGATTGGCTCATGTGGTGGTCTCTACATTACAACAGCTAATACCAAACCGGGATTTATATGGGTAAGGTTATCTATTAGTCTATGCGTTGACTAACGACGTTGTTCCCGTTAACTTCGCGCTGACAATAATTTACACTATGCCTTCATAAATAATGCATTGGCAAATTACTGTAATGTGTGAAACCTACCTAGCTACCGATGTCGGTCGGCACTTGAAACAATCCACAAATTTAAAGCAACGGGATGACTAAATGGGCCGTTCCCTGTTTATGCAAGAATAAACAATGAATGTGAAATAAAAACACGCTGAATATTTTAATGATATTTAGAAACGAGGTATAATATAGCGGAAAATTACGGGAGGAAGAACCAGCTTATTTCAATCGGATCAAGCAACAATGAAAACGGAGCGGATACATAAATAAATTGTCTGAAAAGTGGGAAAAATCGCCGTTTTGATGAAACTTTATCGATTCACGAGCCAATATTAAGTACATCAATAAAATTATGAGGCGACACATTATTCACAAGCATTTTTTCCGTACTCATGAATTTTTAATATATTTTCGACTACACAAACACGTGTATTTAGTTGAACAAATGGTTTTGGTAAGTGTCTCGCTTAACTGTAGCAGCAGCGACAGACTCTCGTCCTGGAACGACAAAGATACATCGAATTTCGGGAAAAGGGTTAGTTAAGGTGACTTGGACTCGACAGTTTCTTATTCCAACACTTCATCTATCCTACCATATTAGTAGAGCAAAGAAACCAATATTTCATTCTAGTTAAACTTTGAATGATAGTCTTGGTGAAAGTCAATGAAAAATTCAGCATCCCATTTTGACTGAAGAGTCGGAGCTGTTGGGAAGCGATATAAGCATCCCTTTTAAAAAATTGCCCAATGTTGCCACCACCACACTTTACCAAGCACATTTCCCAAGAAAACAACAGAGTCTCGGTTTGCTTTCACCATACCTTTCTCCCCTTTTCTGTTTCTACTACACATATTATATACCTATACGCGTAAAAATATTAGCTATTTGGAAATGGTATGTGTGTAGCGAGAAACGATACATATCCCCATCTTGACTTGACACACTTACCAAATAATTGATGAGTGGGATGCAGCATATGCCGATTCCGCCAAAGTAAGCAGAGAAGCCTAAGCCCAAGCCGCGGACTTCAGTTGGATACAGCTCTGTTCGCGCCAAAGAAGAAGGAAGAACATGAATTTCCACTTTTGTTATTACAAAAAGGATATCGCACTTTAAAAGCAATGATCATACGGCCAAAAAGAAGGAGAGTTAGAAAGGAGGATCACTTACAACACGAGGGGGTCCAAAACATAATACCTACCTATATTTTATTTGAAAATCACATTTTAAAAATACATGGTTTTATCATGATAATGGAAAGTTGATCTAAAATCCAATAAGCCTTTTGGTCACATACTTTATTTTCCGTAATATTAAAATCGACCTAATTGTTCTACTACTGCGGTTGGACCAACAGTAATGGGAAAACTAGGCATCAAATGGCATTAACTTTAGAAGCCGAGTTTGTATCAATGACACTGCACTACTGCAACTGAATTTGTTCTACTCATCTCATTCTAGAATAAAAGCCAACTTTCACTTAAGATTTTTATCTATGACAGAAATATATTGAAATAGATTTTCTTTCGAGGTCTGGAACAAAAAGTCGTTCGGGGAGCTTATCAAGTTACTCTTTTTTGGTTACCTCCGGCAAATGGATATACAATCAGATAAGATGCTGAGATTCCAAACTTTGCAATCAGATAGAAAGTCATGAGAAGAACATGGGAATCTGTGTGGGGAAATGAACAAAATCACCATCAGCGAAAGACAAAAGGCAAACATTCACATATTCTTACTTTCACATCGTACTTCTGTATACACACGAATAACAACATGTCTGTTCCAGTCCCAATATAACTTACTTAAAACCAGACAAGCACATCAGCATCATCATGAAAGCTACAATTTCAGTGTCATGTGTCAGTAAAGTGAAAATAATGCAGACAGGAACAACATTAGCCTGGTCGTCGGTCATCGTCCTCTGTGAAAAATGTATGAACCGTAATAGGTTTCGAGTGAGCTATGCAATTCCTGACCATTCCCGACAGCCCGAAAAAGCTTTTTCGTAATGCAAGTACATATACTTACATTTATTCATCATCCTCTCTCTCTCTCCACAATCTACCACAGACTATATTCTTCTCTAGACTGTGGATCTAGATCTTTCACAGTATTACAACCACTCATGTCGTCTTATGAACTTTCCATCAGCAGAAAAATTTAGTTTTACTACATTTTTTTTCTTAAAAAAAAGAACTGTACAAAAATCTTTTCATGTTTCTCATCGTGAGTGAAGTATGTAATGTATTACGATACCACAAACGAAACGCATGCATAAATTGATATAGACTTATCATTTACAGTCCTTTCTTAAGTCTCTTTCCTTTCTTCCAGTTGCAACTGCAGGAGAGAAAAAAGTTTCTAGTTTTTTTATATTTTAAAAGATTTTGCTTTAAATAAGAAAAACGAAACATGTCAGCTTTACGGGATACTGCCCGGATACTACAAAACATGTCTGGAGATGAGCGCTTACTATTTTTTTACAACAGTAAGAAACCACCCTTTTACACGGTTACCCCTTTTTCTCTGTGTATGTGTCTTTCTTTCTCTTTTCTGCATGCACAACAACAAGCCATAAATTATTACTTTTAACAGAAGTGGCAACAATACCAACATTATTTATAGCCTTGTCTCCCCGCAGCGCAGAGCTCGTACTCCAGTTGTAAGTAGGATTGTAGGATATACGCTGACTATATGAAGTTACTCGTTGACTCCTCTCTCTCTCTCTCTCTCTCTTTCTTTCTCTCTCCTTTTATTATTGTGGCGAGTTGAAGATTTTTTTGCTCTTCTTCCCAGCACTCCTTTTTGCTCTCGCATTTTTTCAACAATTGGTTACTTATGCTCCCTACATAATTCGCTAACATTATAATACCTCCGAATACTGCAGTCACAATAAAGCAGCTGCATGTATTAACTCGTGCATGGTCCATCCTCTATGCTTATTTAGGTCATTTTCGGAGGGAAAAATCTACTAGTGCCGGGTTTACTTTTCGGTTCCGTTGTCAACTGTTTTGCTCCTTGTTAGCTTTCTTAATATTTCTTAAAATTTACCTAATCTTTCATTTACTTCTGATTTGTGCACCGAGAGAAACACAGCAGCAGCCTAGCCTTCTCGAAAATTGGTCACATATTTTTCTGATCTTCACAATGAGCCCATATATTTTTGGAAGTAAAAAACTAACAAAATTCCCCCGTTCAATGTACAAGTGGTGCCCTACATTGCCATACGGGAGACCGTTTTTCTAGGTCTAAAAATGTGAATTCATTTTTTTGTGCCAATGACAGAAACAGCAATGTTGTAGTAGTATTAACAAAGAATGTAGCAAGGATCTTTGTACTCATCAGGCAAAGCTGGTGAACATTGGACATAACATAGGCACGACGCTGGGCTAGGCAACAAGAACAGAAACTCTGAAAGGATCTGTGTTTGTGAACATTCTTTTCTGGTTTTGTAGGTGCACAACTGACGGACGGACCAAGAATAAAAAAATATATATTATTTTCGGCATAAAACATTGCAACTCGTTACACAAACTGTTACGATTTTTCTTTTGTTTTTTTATTTTAACACAAAATGGTGCTACTATTGGTTATTCTCAACAAGATACTATTCTCTCGTGCTTCTCTAACCAGAGGGTCTGGCCAACATAAAAAATCCGATATGGTTTGAAGTGAACAAGGCGCATAAATACCAGGCTGCCAGCAGATTTTCCCGTTCCTAATAATACGTTTTTATACACGTTTCAGATGCTTCAACGCTTAAGTAAATTTGACAAAGCAATAAAAAATATTCGACGCTATGAATTATACGACGCTGCTGCTGCCTTTTCCAATTTTTTTCCAACTTTCCTCACCACTACACTCGCATCATATTTCTTTACTTACTTTAGAGCAACATCAGTGAAGCATTTAAATGTAGGTACACATTCCAAGCAAATTCTTTTCCCTCTTTATGACACTACTTTGTACAAGGCATTATGAACATGACGTTGATATGCCTGTTGTTGTACCTTTTCTTGCTGCGTAGTTCTCTTTCAGTCATTGAAGCGTGTGTGCCTTCAGTCCAGATGAAAGCAAACCAAGCAGGTTTAAAAGTATATGTCCATTTCCCTGCATCAGTGTATCATTTCGTTAGAGAAGAGGTGATTGAGTAGATGGAATATGTACCTTTGATAGTAGTTGGTGGTAGAGGGTTTTCTGTATGAATATATTTCACTTGCATGCTTCCCTGATTGTTACATGCAGTTTTCCGTGAGTCATTTCTAGTACCACGTACACTCTAGTACCACTATTATTGCTCACTGCAGACTTCATGATTTTATTACCCCAAGCAGGAAAAAAAATCATCAGATATGCTATTTACTTAGTATTATTATATCGTTGCATTATTGATTCAAAAGGAAGAACATTAGCGAAGGAAAGGATATCAGTAACGTTTGATTTCTTTTCGTTTGTGGTGAAAGCAAGTTAAAATAAGAAACAGGAGAATGGCGCAATCCGCAGCAAGGGAGCCGTGATTGCGTGAAATATTGATGAAGATAGGCAACGAATTAGACAAGAAAAGAGAGGGAACGAGATATTGAGTAACTCGGTTGTATCTGTACTTTTCTTCCCTGAGAATTCCAATCTACTACTTAAAACTGACTAGTAGTGGCATGAAGACCTATTTCCTTATCGCTCAACATCCAAACTGGCAACTGTATAGATTCCTACAATCCTTGAACTTTTGTGAAGAGCGTGGAAGGAACACGGAGATAGGTTAAGCAAGAATTTTGCCTTTTTTGTCTGCACATGATTCTCCGAAATGCGCCCAAGATATATACCAGTTTAAATGAAATAGTAAAACCAAGAATGTGTGCAGTCTATTCATGTGTACAATGCCATGTGAATGAATTTTAGGAAACAGTTTGATTCTCCGAATGCGCCTAAGATATATACCAGTTTAAATGAAATAGTAAAACCAAGAATGTGTGCAGTCTATTCATGTGTACAATGCCATGTGAATGAATTTTAGGAAACAGTAAAGAAATAAAAACACAAAAAGCCAGTTTAGTTCCCACACTACGAATAAGCAAACCTGTAGGTAGTAGTACGGTTGCAATGTCAAAAATTCCTCCAATGATCATTGCCAGACACAACGGCCATCGTCGACCCCAACGGTCCATTACCATCCAACAGAGAAGATATCCTGGGATCTCGACAGCGCTTCCCAGAAAAAAGTTGAGCTGGGTGTTTTCTCCTAACATCGGCCCGTAAAAACTTAAACCCACGTACACAGTCGCGTTTGCAAACCTTCAAAACCAAGAAGCCACAATGCAATGTAAGGATGTAGGTATATTACAACACCGACCGGGTACTACAGGGTGCAGAGCCCTTACCATCTCTACTTTGTTTGACAAATGTGAACTATAAATACATATTATATATTATAATAGAAACTTGCTCAGATATACTCGATTTTGACCATTTCTGCTTAGTCTAACAATTTTGAAAGCAAGATTCATGTTGTGCCATCACTACAACACGGTACATTGCCTTGTTTTTGAATGCCTACATATGTTGTGTGAGCACGAAAAAATCAGCGAATTGTACATGCATATAATATAAAGTGGAATGCGTTCGCAAAATGTTTTCTTCCTGTCAATGCATGCNGCACGAAAAAATCAGCGAATTGTACATGCATATAATATAAAGTGGAATGCGTTCGCAAAATGTTTTCTTCCTGTCAATGCATGTACACATTTCCTTTCCTACTGTACTATATATAATGTGTAAGTGTAACACCACTAGACTACTTTCGGAAATAAGAAAATTCATTTTTACCAGCAAACTGTGAGCAAGCAGGTTTTCAGGCGGAGATTTGGGGTGCGAAACAAATCCTTTATACTGGGAGACGCCTTACCGTCATTACCATTTGGCTTTCCACCGCCACCAGACGTGTCATTTGCAACTGATTTCTCGTTCTTCATGAAAAGCAGATTGTTTGTTTATAAAGCGGTTTTTAGTTGTAGGGTGACGAAGATAGTATATATGAATCAGCCAGCACATAAGAATATTTTTATTGCTTGACCTGTAAACTCAATCGTTCCTTTAGTTTTTCCGGAAGCTCTGTGCCATTGACCTTAGCGAGATTTTCTAAAATATCCATTGCTTCCTTCGTCCTCTTTTGTGCCAAAAGCCAGCGAGGACTTTCCGGTAGGTACCTGAGAAAAAGGCGGTAGAATAATATTGGTTTTTATATTATAAAGTTCAAATTTATATTGGTGAAGTCTTACTGCATTGGAAAGTGCTTCAATTTTTACTTTTAGTATTATTTTTTTGTTCTGCTTCTGGCAAGACTGAAGATGAACGAAGCAGACTAGCTCTCTACCTATCTACGTACCACACACATATGCACCAAAGCCAGCTTACTTACTTGATGTAAATGTAGTAGAGCAGAAAAGGAACCGTTGTATAAATAGAAAGAAATCTCCAATCGCTCTCCAGCCAAGAAATCAATGGAAGGAGCATCATGCCGCCAACGTAAAATAAGCATGTCATCACTGTCAGGAAACTCCGGTAAGTTTGCCCGACGAGCTCGAGACCTATGTAAAGATTAATACTTTTGGTATAGACACATAATGCCAAACAAGATGACGGAAACAAGGAAAGTTTTCTGATTTCATTTAAGAGCCAATATTGGTGTATTTAGGCAATTAAGGATAGATATTGAAAAAGAATATAAAAACACAACACACATATTATAAAAGGTATCTGATAAATAGCGGGAACGGTGAGTCCAATCAGCACGCGAAACAAGGTCCATATCCAAAAGTTGTTTGCCAGCGCACATCCAATGCCCCCGACCATTTCAAAGGATAAGCATACAAAGAAGGATGCCTTTCTCCCGATTCTGTAGAGGGAGAAAAAGGAGTCGTGTAAATGTGTATGATATTTTCGATACAACAGTACAGTCTAAAAATAAATTGATTTTCCGCACAAATCTGTCAAAATTCCAAAAAGGAAGACGCCAATGACGCCACCAATGTTGAACAAGAGGAGAGCCAAAGTTGGATAAATTTTATAACCGCACACCAATCCAAACTAAAATAAATAATAAAAATGCCTGCGTTATATTTTCGACTAATCAAATAAGTTGCCTGCCGTATTACCGTTAAATTTGATTCAGATTCTATGATTACGCTTAGTAAATTGTAGTTTTTCATACATCCTGTACTATCGAGTGATGAGCATTGCTTGACAGCTCATATTCCCAACCGTCTGGACAACTGATATGGCTTGCATTTATACTCTCCAACTCCTCCCAAAGCACTTGAAACTCCTCTTCTGAATTTGGCTTCTCGCCGACTATCATCTCTTCCGCCCTCTGAAAGAAATTGAGTTCTGACCACGAAACATTTCTTATCAAGCAGCTGCTCGTCTTCTTTTTCTGAAAGAAATACATATTTATGAAGAAATTCTATTACATGTTGGCCTGTCATGAGGACGGTACATATACAAAATAAAGCTTTTATAGCAGCAGTGGCTCTCCTGCAGTAAAACCCTGTAATAAAAGGGGAAATTATAGACGAAAAGTTTTGAAATTGCCTTCCTCCTCTAGGGCGGCTGCTGAAGGCAACTATAATGTGTCGGTAGGTACCTATCAATTGGAGTGATACAACAGCACTGCACAAACGAAAGCAAATAATATTGTGTTGGGCTTTGTACTGGCAGAGCCGTCGCCAGTTTTCTAGTGTGCCAGCAACGAACAAATTTTATTTATTGTTTTTCGGCCCTGTGACACTTGACCATGATGTTGATGACGACCAGAAGAAAAGGGTAAAAGGCTCATTTTCTGCCCTAAACTTTGTACATAATATACAGAGAAAATATTATACAGTAAAAAGTGGTCGTTGAAGATGAGAAAGTGTGATACCACACTTGAAGTTTACTCAACATTCAACCAGTCTCTCTTGTCATCATCAGCCGTTTTGCTTGGTTAAATGGCGTCAGAAAAAGACACTTTTGGAAACACGACGACTTTTTTACGATGAAGAAATCTCCATACTTAAAAGTGGATTAGACACTATAAAGTTGATAGAAAGCAGAAAGCGCGGGTATGAAAGTGGACATGTGAGTAGGGAGAAGAATGAATGCTGCTGCAGAGGCAAAAACTTGGACGACCACTTGGTTATTTGTTAAAACCTCATCTGTACAAGCCACACTCGTACATCTTTTCTGGATAATTTTATACCACGGTACGGTACAGTAAATAGTACTACTAACTAGGTACCTAGGTTCTACGTACCTTAGTACCTACATTCGCGTGGAGAATCTAAGCACTTTCTCAACTCTTTCCTTGCTTCCTCCTCCCTCTACTTTGTGTAACTTTTCGCTTTTCCGTTTGGGGGAATGTATTCAGAAAATTACTACTTTATATGCTGCAAGGAATACTTTTACCAAGAGAATGAAGTTCGTCATACTACCGTCTCTGGCTGTCTGAGTGTGTGTGTTTCTAGGTACTTACCTCAGCATCCGTGGGTATTGCTAGAGACTTTAATTGCTCTTTGGTAAAGTTGGACGAAGTGAGAAGAAACTCAGGAAGTCGACACCAGTGGTCCACATCTTCAGTCATGAAAATTTGATTAAATCCTTGAAGGCCACATGGGATACATGCAGGAAGCACGATTAACCAGGTTAATAGCTTCTGATATTTTCCATATTCTCCAATGTACGGGAAAAAATCATCCAGGTCAATGCGTTTTTGATCTGGAACTCCTCCATCTGTTTCATCTTTTTCCGTCTTTTTAAACAAAAGGAAAATAGTGTGATATAACGCACGATTGTAAAGAGAGAGAAGAGATAAATTTTGATCTTTATTTCTTTGAAAAGTGATTTTTATGATAAAAACAAAACCAAAGTTCTTGGGTGTTTATATGAATATTTTCTTGCAGTCGTGAATGTAAAATGTAAAGATGTATTCAGTGTTAATGACATATTGTTAGATACCGTCAGCTAAATATAAAGTTTAGTTACAAAATCTAGTGGTCGTATTTTTTCTGGACTTTACCAAGATA
>JAHZNB010000318.1:0-12380 GCA_027744295.1 Callyntrura guangdongensis | reverse complement strand
CGTTTATTTTGCACTATCAAATTTTTACAGCGTTAACGCAGCTGCGTTTATTTCAGGACTGCGCCTATTTCAGGGAATGCGCTTATTTCAGGTTTTACGGTATGTATGCACATACGTTACACACGTCAACAATGTAATATCAACATTCCCTCCGGATTTCTATTTAGATTTGTATGGCTTTTTAGAAGTCCTAACGTTTGTTTCTATCTAAGACTGAATTTACAACCTAAAATTTTGTTTCAATCATTTAACAACTCTCTACATTCTACAACGTCCATATACTTTTATGCAACGAATTGTGAGTGTAAACTTCTTTGGTATTGGTAGATAGAATTTGCAACGAAAGTAAAAAAAACGTGCGTTCATGCTTAAGTTGTCATTTTCAAAGGATTACCACAAATTTATCAGTCATAATCATGTCTTTCTGGATTTGTGTAATGTGGTAAAAAGTCTCCTGAAAATCCACGGGCCAAAGATAAAAACTGAAGCGGGCTGAATGGAATAGCGGCTATATTAAACTTGAATATTCATCATATTATATACATTTAGTTGTACGTCCAGTACACACACAAACGGCTGAATGATATCGAATAGGTAAAGTATTATTAATAGTCAGGGAGGCTATTTAAGAACGCATATTGTATTGAACATCGAATGAAACCAAACTTAGAGGGAGTAATATTTACAACATATTAACACTACTTTGCAGTACGTCTTTTTTGCATATTTCACCAATTTCCAGCTTTAATAGTTTTTACCACATGCAAAATAATATTATGCTAATCTTTGTCGTGAGCTGTATCAATCCCACAGATTATACCTAAATCTACCTACAAAACCTAACGTTACATTTATGACCATTTATAGAACTAGTTATTATTACAATGTAGCCGGATTATTCTCACATTCTCTCATATTATCATTGTGTTTAGGGTACATGGAATTATTCAATTTTACAGGACATCATCGCACATAAAATCAATTGAAGTTAAACTTATTGTTGTTGCTTTAGAATGCATGGCCAGTTTGGTCAAGCCATAACACGACGTTCATTTATGTTTATAGCTGTTTAAGCAGTGTTATGTGTATACTACATATTATATTGGCTTTCATTTTGTGCGTTTATGTTCACAACCATTATTCTATTTTATGAAGATTTTATTTTCACAATTAGGAAAAGTGCAGCCAACAATTTGGTTGCGAACACAAACTCTGTTATGCAACAGCAATGCTGATTATACTATAATATATGATACACTTTACACAGTATCCCTCCCTCTCTCTCTCTCTGCAATTTTGTGCGACTGTGTGCGACATGTGTGCACACATAATAATATTCAACAGGACTGGCACTGGCAAGCTTGATGATGACGATAATACGTTGGTGATGGTGGTCTATGGGCATTGATGATGATAGCGATGAGCTGATTCGGTTACTGTTTCATTGTATAAAAAGTATTTTAGTCGTTTCATGCACGACGAGAGTAAACGTGTGAATAACACAATATTCAAAAGATGGTACGAGCAAAGCAAAGTATATAACCCCAACATAACATTCCATTTTAGATTCCAATATGCTTGCAACAACTCTGTCCCTCTCTCACTTTACAAACGCTGCTGCAGTCTTGGACGGGGAAGGGAGTAGTTTAAATCGTGAATCACATTCACAGCGTGCTGGCTGAAAATGACTGCACTGTGCTCTCTCTGCCTGTCTTTCTGACTTTAAACATCGTTAATTTTTATTACTCTTGTAGTGCAGTGCTCGTTTGATTGGTAAAAAGGCAACGAAAATTGTTTTTTTGTGAATTTTTGTGACATTTCTGTTGATTCTCATTCTATTTGTGCGCGCACCAGCACGGTGTTTATCTTAAAGTAAAGTAAGTAAAGCATATAAAATGGTGCACATACTTTCACTATATACTAAACAACCATAAAAATATTTTCCTCATAGACTAAACTGGCGTTCGTTAATCCGTTCAGTGAGCTCGATTTTGTCTGCTTATTGTCAATCTGAGCATCATTGGAATTGGAGGTTGTACTGATGATAAGATATACGTTGTAAATACACACTGTGCACATTGCTTCTTCTTAAGATCAGTCGGTAGGTAGTAGTTTTTGATGTGATGTGTGCTCCATTTATCTTTGTCTTAATGACATATAGTGTCAGCCAGCATCAGGAAAAATTTCAATAATTTCTTTTTCTTTAGTCGTAACCAAGTCGTAACGTTACTGGCATCTTATTGAACTACAACATTGCACAAACTACCTTACCTACTCATGCCGTGTGTAGATTTTATTGAAACGGTGGAAGTATGTCAAAATATATTTATTTTCATTTTATGAACATGGTATGATGAATATGGTAGTTGTGTACGTAGGTACTAGGTAGTAATCTTATTGCTTTATTTGCTTTGATGTATTACTGTCATTGATCTATGCAATTCATCGAGAATATTTATGTTTCTCTACATCTTTTGTAATAGTCAAATCACGTTGTCCAAAGTTCCAAAATCTGAGCGTTTATCCATAAAAATCGTTGTCGAATGCATTATGTGTCAGTAGTCAGTACCTCCTCAGAGATCGGAAGATCCGTTTTGTTATCAACTTGTTTATTACCAACAAGTTATCGTTATCGCTGCCACCACCGTTCGTTATCGGGGAAAGTTTTACGAAGGAGCTATAGCTGACTTTATTAGTGTAGAGTGGCGTGCGGAGAGTAAAGATAATTTCGTATTATTGTACTTAAACTAATATAAACTTGCATCATATCGCTAGTTGAAACTTATAAGACATTGTAACTTGCAACACTCGTCTCATAACTATCACGCAGGCTAATTTATATGGATTTCATGTGTCTGTCATCATATTCCATTTAAACCCAGAGACGGAACAATGTTTGCTCAGCACCGGCTCACAATTTTTTATATGTCAACTCCGCTGCATTGCGTAATATCGTTGGATTTAACTTACCAACAACGCTGTTATATAGAGCATGAGTAATGACGTTCCTTTCAATATTGTACATGCAGTATTTATACTACATAGGTATTCCGTTAAAGAAAGAGTACCAGCAGCACTAGTTATTAGCTATCAGGCTTTTCTTAAATATGTGCATATCATATAATCTTGATTGATGATGATAAATTGACATTCGGTATCAAATACTGTTTTTATTGTACCACACGAGGTGAGTAAACCATGCGTACACTAACTCTGGGTATTTATTTGAAACATCAAATACGCAAATGCTTTTCGTGTAACGGATTTGTAAAGTTTAACCATTTTCTACAAAAAAAAAATCAAAACCAACTTGCATCGATAATAATTGAAAAATACTGTAAAAACCCACAAAAAGACGTGTATGTATACAAGTGTACAAGGTAATCTGATTCCTATTTTGCACTACATACATCGTCATGCATTGTTAATGCTACATACATTGATAATATTTTTTTATTGAAACTTGTATTTTTCAGCGGTAATTAAATTTACAGCTGCGGAACATCTGCTATGCCCGGTCTTGTTTTTAGACTGTTTATTATGTAACTTGTAGGTATTATCAAGCACTCTGTCACCAGTTAGTCGTACTTACTTTTTTTGTGAAAACACATCGCGTGTAGGTACATAGGTTTTAGGGGCCAAGCGAAGAGGTTGTTTGTTCTCTGCTTTTGTTATCGGGCCTTTTGTCGAAGAAAAATAGCTATACTTTTCTCATTTCCTTCTTTACAAGTTTTTACGATTGTTTTTCAACGCGACGACGATGTCGACAATGAAAGCAGTGTTGGGTAATGAAGTGTAGGGTTGGTTGTTATTTTGTTATATTGTATTTACCAAGCAGGCATTCAGCAATCGAATCAGAGTCAATCAGTGGTAGGCAGCTGCGTGGTACTATGTTAAAATGACGTAATGTAATTAGCATTATGTTATATCGGAGATGTGCGTGGAGTGCAGCGTGATTGTGTGTGAGCAAGTAATAGTAAGGTACTAACAAAACTACACGAAACTTGTCTTTTGTGTATGTGTGTGTGAATGGGAATATGTAAGCGAATTGCGTCTGTGTGTGGTAGTTAGCCTCATGATAAAAGTTTTAGAATAAATTCTAGCCTGTAATGTTAATGTGGCTCGCCTTCATGTGGCTGGATGAATCATCTTCATTTCATGCATGATGCTCTTAAAAATACAAATTTGCTGATGGCATTCTTGGTGTTATCATCAAAGAGCTTATAAATAAAGCACTATAATATATATATGTAGCCTCATCATTATTAAGTCGGTTCGTTCGTATATCACAGGATTTTATGGGGTATCGTATTATGGCGTTCGTGCTGAGAGTTCTTTAAAAGCTAAAAACAAAACAAGGAAAGGACGATATGGATATCTGTAAGAAGATGCGCATGAATGTATGTAGTAGTACGATCATTATATAATATCACATGTAGTTTGTATGACTTTAAATACTCCTTCGCTTTTTGCTACTGGTAAATGATGCATCATCATTTTCTTTCATTTATTGTGTGAATTTTGCAAAGTCAGTTGGTAGGAAGTTGAAAGACGAAGAAGTTCATTGCTAAAAATAGTAAAAAAGCATATTTTCTGAGAAATTCCCTTTGCATACACATACCTAGGTATGCATACCTATATATGAATACTATGGCACGAGGGAAACTTTATTAGTGGGTAACAGGTACAGGTGGAAGAAAATCTTAGAATTATTGTAGTATAACCTTTGACGATAGCGGATATGACGATGAAAATGTGACTTGGCAGTAGTAGGTGCATAATCGACCATGGTAGTCACGGTCAGGTTTTATCGTGTGTTTTACAGAGAGTATTATTTTATCCAACAGAAAGTAAAATCTAGATGCACTGCACTGATCTGATTATGTGATTGTTACAATTAAAACTGGAACTGTTACGTCTTTTCTTGGAACGCGATGATTCGTCTATAGCCAAAAAAGCCAACAGACTGTCTGTTTAACCTTCTCAAACTTATTTAAAGCACTTGATAATATTTCGAGTCACCATTACCAAATTGTCCGCAGAGCGTTAAAGGGATAATGAGCTCAGAATTAGTGTAGAAGTGTAAGCTGGTACAGTATATAGCAGCAGTGTCATGTGGTGCTAAAATGTGGTGTCATTAGTCATAGTCAGAATGCATGGTTTATACCCTGTTTCATAATAAAATTACACGTAGTTGTTAGCAGCTAACATTTTCTGGGAGGATGTAAGTGTACGCTTTTATGGTTATTGAGACTGTTATTCTTAACACTAAAAAACTGATACTGACCTTTTATTGGTTACATAAGGCTGGCTCAATCCAGTTGTCCATGATCTTCAGAGTCCTGAGGATATTGTGGTCAGCTATCATTAATTTAATTAGTTTATATTCACGCGTCGGCGAACAATTCGTGTTCCTACAAAATACATAATAGAAGACCAGTGCATTTATCTTTCTATTTTATGTGCAGCATTGCGTTCGATGGTTAAAATAAGCAAAACAGCCATAATTTTACGTTATCCTTTTGATGTTTATTTTGAATAATTGTCATTGCCAGAATAATGGGTGTATTAAAAGGCACAAAATATTATGTTTGAACAAGTGCAGAAGTGCATTTCTCATACATCCATGAACTACAACCTCGTAGGATGCTTATTTATCGTAATAATATATAAATCTGTACCATTATTATTAGTAAATCCTTTACCATTACGTTTTTAATGAACATACCAGTATGGCAAAATGACATCGTTTTAAAATGCTTGTAACTTTTTTAGGTGGAGCTGGGCGTCATATCAAACGACAAGAGAAATGAACTTAACTGGGCAAAACTACTCCTACAGAGAGAAATTCCGTCCAACACGATAAACAGATCAGCTAGTCTCGTCTCTGGTTTATAATAGAAATGTGTCACGGTCATCACAAGTGCAACTCTGTCAGCTAGTGAACAGTGGTACATGTAGCGTCGTCCCTTTTCTGTCAGAGTCATTATAAACACAAGGAAAAAACATGCTATCAATGTGCCAAGATGAAGTGTCAGTTTTCATAAATAACTAAATGGTCCAAAGAAATACTTGTTTTACGTGATGTCCACAAAAAGCCGTATAGAGAATATAGTGTTGTTGTTAGTGGATTGTGGAGTGAGTGCAGCGGTGGTACCATGTGAGTCGACGGTATAAATCAAGAAAAAAAATACCAAAACCCCTCGTGCGTAAAGTTGCTCATCGGGTAGCCGAAATAGAAAAATGGCATAAATAGTTATTTACGTATGTTCAATGTTCATCTTTGATCTACATTGAGCTGAAAGTGCCACACGTTTTTTGGATATGATTATCAGCGCGGCGTAACACTTTTAATAAATATTATCAGCCCATCTCGGCATTCGTTTGCAAAATTAGACCTCAACAGCGACACATCACACTCTGGCTTTCCAAAACATCCACCGGATTGAGACGTACAAGATTCTAAATCCTCTCTAATGAGCCATTCCGTACTGCCGGCAAGAGAAGCTGTTCATACTTGAAATTACAAACAAGCTGTAATGTTTTGACAAATTATGCCTTCTACATCAAAAATATTTTACAAGAAGCGACTCCTCTGAAAAACAACCTGCAGTCTACACTGAGAAAAATATTTTCTCTACATATCAAGACGCATGTTTGATACCCCAGTTAGGAGGATAGCTACTAAACCAAGAGAAAGAAAGCTGAGCAGAGCTCATTGCTAGATATTTAAATAAAATTAAAATTGCTCAGATTTCTGTTAGGTCAGTTTACATGTAGTTTGATGTAGTGAATGAACAGTAATTTGTGCAATGCAAAATTGTTCCAAAAGTTTTATCGTTGCTTCTCTCATAACACATTTCACTGACGTAATTGTATTTATCGAAAACGCAGAAAAGGCTGTTCGACTGCCATACTGCCGTCAACTTAATCATCTTCATAATGTGAATGAAGGACTCATTTGCACAAATGACATATGATACATTCAACAGATTTGTGTTTTTCAATTCGTTCCTTCTCGCCATTGTTGCCACTCGTCGCGTTCACTTGTTCTCTTTTAACGGTCAAATAAGTTGCAGCGGATTTTATGCAACTGTGTTCTCCCAAAGTGAGCAGGAGAAAATATGAAGAGGATCAAGCAATTTGCAGATAAAGCCTTCGTTCGGTAAGTACATTGTGCAAACGCAATGGTATCTGATTTTACATTTACAATTTTCAGTAAGAAATATTATAAGCATTTTGCATCGTTTTTGTATATTGTTTGTTTATACTTCTGTATGAACATGCAAAAATGGTACTTTTCCAAGGGGTTAAGTACGAATTGTCGTAAATCCTGATGATTTATAGATATTTAACAGCACTAGATAATACATAATAAAAATAGATAAAACTTTTGTATTCGAGATCCAAAAGCCATTAAACTTTGCATGTGACACAAACAATTTACAAAAGCAAGATCGCGCATTCGTTTGCTTAAAATGTGTTTCATGCATTTTAAAAGCACCTACCTACTACTCTACTTATATGCATATGATAATTTGATGAGTCAGTTCATATTGCCTTGTATGTCGTTTTGTTGAAAAAATACAATACACAACAGTTAATTTATTTGCCAGTAATCAGTCAGCAAGTACCCCGGACATGAAGAATGTGTAATTGGTGTCACTCTCAATGAAAACAGGGGAGGGCAAGAAAGAAACCCCCTTTTTATTATCATTATTACGCATGGGTGATCTTGTCTTTTGATTACCCTCCTCCATCTGTGCACTGAACTACATGACTACTTGTAAAAATGCTTATGCAGTTTTTCTAATGAATGTTCACAACAGGCCTGACCGAACGGAAGTGCTTTCAGAGAGCTTACAAGAAGCCGAAAAAAGAATAGACCAAATTAAACTAACGTGCGAGTCTACAGCAAAGAAGGTACAGGCCTGTCTACAGGGTCAGGGGAAGGATGGAGTGTCCATTGATAAGCGAATCGTGAGTCAAATCATTATTTTCACACAAAAATATTTTGGATTTGACTATGTGTACGTTTATAACAAAACTGTATCCTGTAGCGTAAATTACTACATTCGTATAAAAATAATAATAATGCTTGTTCATTCTTTTTCCTGTGTTGTCTATAGTGTCTGTCTCTCACTGTGTTTGTCAGTATCAGTTCACTGTGTCTAGTGTAGTCTCTAAAAAACTGTTTCTGTGTGCCTTGTCCTTTCCCCTGTTGTTTTTCTGCTGGTGCGTTTTTTATGTTCATGGCTGATTCTGTTAACAGAAAATTCTCTGCTGTTTTCAGCCTCGCCTCTCATCCCAGTTCATTTCCTGCCAACCACCTGTCATGCTTTTTTATACTTTTTAGTGTAATAGCTGTCTATGTGTATCTGCTTTTTATGTTTTAACGTCATTTTGTTTACCCTCCTCGGTCTGAAGGCATTAACCTGAGTGCCGTTTTCATTTTGTATTCTACATACGCTGAAGAAGATGCTTTTAATTTGGGCATTGAAATGAATACTTATTTCCTTTGGTTTTTGTGTTCCTTTTCTATGAACACCTATTGGTTGTTTGCTTTACAAATAAAATGTTTGAGTGGGAGAAATGCTAATATCAAGCCCTAAATGATTTGGTTTACAGAGAAAGGTTCCAGAGTTTGTACTGGGATCCGCTATGGTCACCACAGGAAAACAACTTGGCGAAAACTCTGTGTTGGGGTAAGTACGATTCCATACTCGCTTTAAAAGATGTCTCATCGGATAACATGCTAGATTTTAATGCGAGCCTAATCTCTGTTTTATAAAATGAAAATATTCATTATGAAATGCATTTTGCAGGATTAGCTTTGGCTATAACAGTTTTGAAGGTTTGGGGTTTAGCGAGGTAGGATTGTTGAAAGAAATTAGGTATTTACCGGTTGGTGATGGAAGTTGTCATTGATTTATAGGAAGGTTTATGGTTTATGGAAGATGTATAAAAATTGTATCAACATACATGTACATATGTTAATTTAAACTGATGAAACCGGCATGTTTCTTGCCCATCATGTTCATGCTATTCCAAAAAGAAAAGAGAATATAATATATAATCATTGCGCTCCTACTTAATGTATACGGAATGTAAATTATCAGCAAAAACAAAGGCATTATTATGATGATGACCATGAAGTTGAGAAATGAAACAAGAATGAGCAGTAGCATGGAATTGGTTGATTAAGTAGATTAGATTAGTATGCACTCTATGGAACTCTTGTTTTTTTAGTATGTGTGGGAGGATATGATGATACGTAATAATGGCGTAGTAAACTAGAGTGTCAAACTAGACATTGCGTGTAATGAATGATAATTAATATATTATGATGAATATGAATTGAAAGGATTTTTATGGGAATTGCAAAGTGTACTTGAAGAGTGATAATGAAATGATGTATGCCAACAACAAGTGCTCTTTGCTCAGAATGTTGGTTTGTTTAATAATAATAAAAACAGTGTGTAATGTGTATGATTTAAAATTGTGACAACAGGGAAGTCCTGGGCGAGGGCGGACAAATTGAGATGAAGCTTGGCCAGGCTGTTGTTGAGTTTGAGATCAAAATAGAAGAATGTGTGCTGAAGCAGTTACAAGGCATTTTGGAGCACGACCTTCCAAACATTTACAAACTAAAGCGAACATTGAGTAAGTTGACGGAGAACATGGATGCAGCGAAAGCAAAGCTACAACAGGCTAGTCGACACTCCATTTCTGGAGCTACGGGGAAAATCGATAATTTTAAAGATGAATATGAAGATTCTCAGCAAAAAGTAGAGCAGTGTCGGGTAATTAAAAATGAATCTAATGAACATCCAAACTATAATTAGTTTTGTTTAGCTAAAAGATTGGTTTTAGGCTGGTATTCATGAATATTAAAATGAAACTGTGGTTTTATTTATGCAGGACAACTTAGCTGCCGAAATGTACGCCTTATTAGCACGAGAGTCGGAAATATCCAGGCTCATCGTTGACCTTTTAAATTATCAGAAGGAGTATCATAAGTCCATTTTTGATATTCTTAACGAGCTGGTCCCTAATGTTGACGCCGCCATATCGCATTCCTTTCAAAAGCCTGTTTATGGTGTTGACTTATTGGACCATTTGACTACGACGAAACGTAAAATTGCATATCCAATTGAGTTGTGTATATGTGGACTCCTTGAAACAGGATTAGAAGAAGAGGGACTTTTTCGGATTGCTGGAAGTACGTCGAAAGTGAAGAAATTAAAATCCGCGTTCGACGCAGGAATTTTGGATTTAAATGGACTGTTGAGAGAATTCGGAGATCCCCATTAAAATCTGCGTTCGACGCAGGAATTTTGGATTTAAATGGACTGTTGAGAGAATTCGGAGATCCCCATGTCATGGCAAATGCTTTCAAGTGTTACCTGAGGGAACTTCCTGTGCCTCTTCTTACGGCGGAACTTTATGACGACTGGATGAATGCTATTAGGATAACAGAAGGAAATGAAAAGTTGAAAGCTTTATGGACGGTGGTTCAAAAACTACCTAAGCAAAACTTGGATAACCTCGCATACCTGGTCAAGTTTCTCAAGGAACTCTGCAATCACCAGACCAATTTAAAAGCTGAGGACATGACTGGTGACAATAATCCCATGGGTTTGAATATGACCATGACTCACCACTATAGCTCGGTATTGGATCAGTTGGTTTCATTCTGTGATTATTTTTTTTGTGAAGGTATGTTTGCTAAACATTTTCATGAATGCATGTATGTTTGTAGAAAGTTAGCAGGATTGGTTATTTATTGCATTTTCCATGTCTAGATATCGAGTTTTTCGTCACTATGCGCGAGGCCATCAGAGCAAGATAGAATGTCGGCCATTTTGCCGAATGGTTTGTCTACAATGACGATTGACGAGGGCAACGAAATGGTTGAAAGTACGTCAAATATCAAGCGTTCGCAATCAAATAGTAGTGTTGACGAGCAAAGTCCTCCACACGGAAGTCCAAAACCTGTTCTAAGAAGAAAAAATAAACCTGCCCCGGTTCCTCCTATGCAACCTAACAAAACAAGTCCTGTACCACAAAGGGATACTTCAGCGGAGAAAGACCACGCTGCACAACTAACAAAGACTAATAGCTTTAAAAATAGTAATAGAAATAGTCACCAGTTGAATGATCCATCATCAGGCGTTAGAACGGCGATATCGCCGAGCGTCGAGAAAGAAAAACGTGAAGGAATATGGATTCCACCTAGTCCTAGTCAGTTGGCAAATCGAAAATTGAATATAGGGCCAGAACCAACGTTGCCGGGAGGAGGACGACCACCTTCAATGGCTCCTCCACCAAAGCCACCACAACCACAATTTGATACTTCTCGTGCTAGATTCTCGAATGTGCCTGTCCAACCAAATGAACCACCGCCAAAGCCTTCTCCATTAAAATACATGTCCTCATTCAAAACGTCCTCTAGTATTGATACTACTACCACTTCCAATTCAACAACAACCGGAGAACATTGCAGTCCTTCACGCCATAACACTACCGACAATATTGACAATTCCAGCAGTTCAAATGCATTTTCAAATTCTGCCAATCAATTTTCAAGTCTTCCACGTCATTTCAGTACAGAGAACTATAAAAACCAGCGAGCACCCAGGCCGCCCAGTATGTTCAGTGTTGCGCCGGCTGCTCCTCCCCCACAACCTCCTTTGGCCCCTGTAAGCTTACCAGTAACAAATATCGTCGCAAATGATGCTTTACATCCAGATCAGGACAACAAGAGGGGTAGTGAGATTACTATTGGATTTGAAAGACTAGAACAAGAAGTGCGAAAATCGAGCTCTGATAAATCTAGCGAGGAGTCTGCGGATGAACATGCTAAAGCAGCACCTGTAGTTAGCAGTGACAGTAATAGTATCATTTTAGGTAAACCTGAACCGGCGGGATTCGTTCCAAATCCACCAGTGCCGATACCACGATCTAGTTTAATACATGGGAGTGGGAACAGTCCTCCTTCAACAGGAAAAGATGGTCATCAACCACCTGTTGCTCGTGAGCGACCTTCCCTAATGGCAAAACCAAGAGATCTACCCAAACGTACTCAGTCACAAAACAAGGGAATTATAGGAGGAGTGGTAACGACGTTTACGGCGACCTCTACATCGCCACATCCAGATGTAAGTAGTGGAGGAGAAAGTGACAATCAGGATGGTATCAAAGCTAGTCAGTCTACCGGAGATGACGACTCCGGAGAAGTCTGTAGAAATGGTATGCTATCATCGTGAACATATTCAATATAATAATATAGTAATATTTTGCAGTTTATTTGGCGCCTGTACTGGAAACGATTAAACATGAACCTTGAGTTTATTTCAAGCATAATGTTGTGTATGTAT
>JAHZNB010000317.1:0-10119 GCA_027744295.1 Callyntrura guangdongensis | reverse complement strand
TTTTCCATTTTACATGTAAAAATTCAATTTTAATTTTTACAAATATTTACATGAATTGTTACATGTATTTCTACATGACGTATTTTTACATGCTGCAACCTTGTCTTCATCAAATTTAACTTTTACTGGCACCAAACAGCCTAAATAACCAAAAAATTACTAGGTATGTAAATTGCCATAAACCCTAATATTGCTCCCAGTTATCAATCAATCTGACTCAAACTTGGTATACTTTTACAAGTACATAAAATATTGCATCTGTGCATCAAATTTGAACTATAGTTTTATGTTAAAAGTCAAAGAAATACAATGGGGTCTTTTGTTTCTACCCCAAGGGGGTGTCACTTACTTAGATGATATGCTGACATATGTTGTAGCCCTTGTCAATGTTAGTAGATTGGCGAAAACCCCATCTTAAACGGATTTACCGTTTTAAAGTTATGGTTTAAAAAAATTCAATCTTTGACGCCCCCTTGGTGTACAAGGGGTCAACCTATTTGGATCAAATTTTGCAAATCGTTATAACTTCATATTGTCTATGTATATGTGAATTAAAATATATTGACCATTCATTGATTTTAAAAGTAACCCTCCGGTTGACCCTCATGGGGTTGACCCTTAAACAACCTACGAACTCATTTGAGCTATATAACTGTTGATTGGTGAAAACAGACATTGAAAATTTTAATTAGTTTTTGAGTTAGCGTGCCGACAGACTACAGACAACAGACACCACCCAGTAAAACTAACAGGTCTGAAGAAAACCTAATAATATAAATGTGAACATGCGAATTTTGATAAATTTATTTATGAAAACTCTATATCAATGGTGTGGTGTGGTCGTGTAAAGGACGGAAGAGAAGAATTATCTATCTAAATCTAACATTTAAAGGTTCCAAATTGATTCATAAATGCTGCGATTTTGACAAAAATGATACTTGATGGTGACAAATACTGTATAAAGCCATGAAATAAGCGTTGCTAATGGTAAGAATAAGTACCATCTCTGAGTAATTTTTATTGTATGGAGCACAGGATAACAGCAACTTATTACATTATGTCTTTTTTGTTTTTTTGCTGTTTTTATCTTTCTTGTTTTTCTTTGTCTTGGCTGCGCGTTTTGATATAACCTTGAGAGTGGATAACCCCGATACCATGTCGTCGTCTGTGGGAGATAAATTCCAGTTTACTCTGGAGCTTTCCATCCAACCTGGTCTCCCCGCAGACAGCTGGCCAAAACATGGTTGACAATATTCCTAAAACACAAAACAAAAGTCGCTCAAGTTTTTATGGTGGTGCGCTAAGTAAAAATATTTGAACTTTGAAAGTTTTTTAAACGTACTGCTATTAATACCAGCAACCAGTATACAACCCAAAGTTGGTGTAGGAAATTCAAAATCCACATTTTTTAGACTAAACTTAAAACTCTGTTGATGTCCTCGTTTTTCTAAGGCGGATGCAAGCAGTGCGTCTGCATATGAAACAACGCGAATATAATGTTGGGAAGGAATGTCACTCCTTATGACTGTTAATATTTATACCGTTTCCGCACATCATATTATTGGCGTATTCAACTGCGCAGAATGTGACGTTCGGGCAACATGAGTACGACTTTTTTATTGTAGAATGTTCATAAAAAAGACATTAAAGTTTTTACGTTGCTTCACATTCACGTCATGCTATTGTGGACTAATGTCAAACAGAATGGTAAATTGCAAGCTTCCCTACTTTCCGCATTTTACACCGTGCAGTAGTGGCAACTCAAAAAAACAAAATTATAAAGTGGCACCAATTATATCAAGAGATTCTGACAATCGAATTTTTAAAGCAATGTGAAAGGTTGTAGGTCGGGTTATTTACAAATTTAAACAATGCGAAATGAAACTATGAAATACTATTCTAATTTTCTTTCTCAAGAGGGAATATAATATATTTAAACTTAAAAAGTGTATCACTAAACGCAACCCTGAGTATTTAATGCATTTAATGCACGCTTTTTTGGTTGCCAGATTTCCATTTAAACTTTTATCATTCTTCCTTGCAATGCAACCAACGTCCATCCAATCCAATCTGAAAATGGTTGAAAATGGAAACAATTTATGGGACTTGTTAGTTCGTTTCAAGTTACAATTGTTAATTTTGCTTGATGAAATATTTATAGAAAGAGGATGATGATGATGCAGAAAAAAATGGATGGAATATTTAGAAGGAGAGTTAAATTGGGGCATTGTGAGACTTGAAATACCTGCTTGAGCTCATAGTTGTTAATGCTACATTATAATACTTGCTATCATCACCCTCTTTATATTTGCTGTGCAAAATTAATCTGCTTTCAAGGTTTTACATTTTCTTATGCCATACTTTTTCATCTCATAAAAGAAGTAAATTGTAACACATTTACGGAATGTAACAGTAATAAAATAACAAATTACATGGTTTTATAAAACAGCAATTAGCCATGTAACAGCCGGGTTTATTAGTGTAAGTGAAGTAAAACAAATTGTCTCGTAAAATTATGCTTTTGTGTGCACGTGAGATAGACATCTTTAAACACAGGTATAGCATAAGTTTGCCATTTTTTCATATATAAAAGTCTGATAGAAATGAACACCATTATCATCTTGCCAACGTATTAAGGCGTTATGCCTTTATTTAAAAACTAAATAGAATACTTGGTCAGCACGAAACTGTTTAGCAAAACTTTATACTTGTATTAATGTGTGTACTTGGCGTGTCAATAGCCTGATAGAAATGAACAATCTACAGTCGTATTGAAACGGGATAAAAGTTTACTGAAGAGTGCCGAAACGGCAAATGCTGTAAATGATGATTGAGTGGCGCTCCTATTTATACCAAATGGCAGGGGCGCTCAAAAATTTACGCACAGAAGAACAATAGAACGAAATGTTTTATTGTTTTAAGAGGCAAGCTTTTTTGCTTTGTCTTTGATTTTAATTACACATTCTTTTCATTTTCGCTGCTGAGAGTGCTGCAATTTGTTTTAAACCAAATGGATGATGATAAATTAATGTAGTGTATTTACGGACCAATTCCGACCAACTTGGCTTCTGGTCCGTACACTAATTTAACGATCAAAATCCCTTTTTAAATTTTTATCAAGGGCTCAATTCTAGTGAAGCTAATTTTGATTTTACATCTTGTAATTTAGATGATTTTACGTGTCCAATTATAAGGCAGAAAACCATTTTTATTGATATATTGAATCAAGGTTCGACAAATTCTTTTTGTCGTTTTATTTTAAAAAAAAGTTAAACTTTTGTATCTCAGGTTGTAGTTGAGAATGCGAGAACTTAAAACTATAGCACACTTGGCTGTGATGATTCATGTTTTTGGATCGCAACGTCCGTTTTTCGTTAATAAAAATCTTTTTAATACTCATTGAACTCAGTCATTTTCATCATTGTTTACAATTAATCAAACTCGTCACAAATGTTTCAAAAGAGTAGCAGCTTCCGGTTACATTTCTGACCAATAGGCAATGCTAAAATTAAGACTTTTGCCTCACAAATCCAAATTGGACTACTCGTTTTCTCAATTTGCTCTGATTTTACCAGCACAGAATTGTCTTCCAAAGCAAGTAAGTTAAGTTAAATTAGTTTCGAATTAATCGCATATTTTACTGTTATTGATTAATTGATTAGAGAGCACTCTTCTTAGGTGTCAGTAAAGAGAAAGAGCCAAGGTCACTGACCTTAGGTTAATAATTCATTCATCTTATCTCAGGTTCGTGTCACGCACATGGAAGATTAGGATTGTAGCTAAAAAAAAACGAAAAAGATAAATAGGTTAGTCTAGATTTTCATTTGCTGTTGTGCTCACTTGTTTTCTCATTTTTTAACGTAAATACATAGAACTAGTGTCAGAATTTTTTAACTGCCAGTAGTAGTCTCGTCTCGAAGAGGAGCAGATTTAATTTCAATGGGATTTTCGGTAAACGACGTGTAATGATCAGGGCTTTTTAACAGTTAAATGACGGTAACCACTGATCTCTCTTCTAATCGTCTACCTTTTTCACCGATCTTATCATCGCTGGTTAAAATTACTTACTCACAAAACTTACTTTTTTAAAATTTCTAGTATACACATTTTCTTCAAAGTGGTGAAAATCCGTGCAGTTTCTGCTACAATTGACGATAATCGAGTCATCAGCGCCACTAACACACTAGGGCTAACGCCCATTAGTGTTTAATTGAGCGATCACTCTTGGAATCAGCAATGAACACTCAACACGATAACTTCTGAAGGAACTGTAACTCCGGTTGAGTTGGGATTTTCGGGAATTAACTCGCAGTGACATGTGCTATAATATATGTCAGTATGTCATTTTAGTGACATCCCCTTGGGGTAGAAACAAAGAGGCCCTTTAATATTTATTTGGCTTTAAACAACAACTATGGTTTATCTTAGGTACACAGATACTTTACGTATGTATATATGTACTTGTTAAGTAGCGAAAGCTTTCTTACGCTTTCGCTACTTATTGCGATTACGTATGCCTGTCTGTCTATCCGAGCCATATCTCAGAAACGGTAAGGAATTTTGAAATTCCGTTTGCAATCAATAGCCCATGTCCTCTAGTTGTGCATCTGAAATTTTTTTAGGTCAAAAGTCAACGGGGTCAAAGGTCTTTGACTTTGGTCTTTATCTTTGATATTTATGGAGCAATTTGCACCAAACTTTGTGCACAGGTAGCCTATAGCCTCCTCTATAAGCAAACAAAATCTTGACCTCCTAGCTCAAGAGGATAAGGGTCACAGATCATCTCTGCTACTTACGAGGCGATTTGCACCAAACTTTGAATACAGGTAGTCTATGGCCTTTACTATAAGTAGACAAAATCTTGACTCCCTAGGTCGAAGGGGTCAAAGGTCATGTAGATGTATCTCTGGTATTTGGGCGATTTGCATCAAACTTTTAATATGTAACCTATGACCTATTCTATAAGCAAACAAAAGCTTGACAATAACCTCCTAGCTCAACTTGATAAGGGTCAAACGTCATATAAGTGTATCTCTGGTACCTGTGGGGCGATTTGCTCAGGCTAGAAAATTCAAACTACCGAACAAACATGTACATTGTTCTTATAATTCCAATGAATACATGCTTTCGCTACTTCCCTATGTCCTTGACTTCATGGTTTATATATATTCACATTTGAGTCAGATCCGTTCAGTTAATTACTTTGGCATTCTGCTTGCTCATCATGTTGCTTGCTGGTTGTAATTTTTTATCATTTTTTCTTGTGCATATTTTTTTAACATGATGACTACATATGAGCCCTGTTAGTAAATGGCTGTTACCAATAATAATGAAATAGAGCTTGAAATAAAAGTGAATCAATCAATCAAAAAAAATCTGTCAAGAAAGGCAAAATGATTTAAACGATCTTTATAATCAATTGTAACAAAGAAGAAAAATTTAATAAAATGGACATGACATGACAAAATTTAAAAAAATTAATACATTCAACTGGACATGTATATATCCTCTTTGACGACACGACGACACATTATTTGAATATTCCCAGCAAGATGAAGGTTTGCTTGTCTGTCGAGCCGTTTGCTTGAGAATGAATTGATGATGATGAAAACGAAAATTTGACGAAAAAAAAATTTCATTTTTCAAATTTCGATTTCATTTTTTAGTGGTGAGTATTGTCTATCGAGTAGTTTGTTTTTGTGGTTATGGATGATGATGATTATAACATGGCGAAAATTTTATTAACTTTCAAGTTTTCATTTTAATTTTTTTATTCCGTTTGAAAATTTAAATTAATTATACATGAACCCATCTACACGTGCATATATTTTGCCTGCCGAAAATTTTATTAACTTTCAAGTTTTCATTTTAATTTTTTTATTCCGTTTGAAAATTTAAATTAATTATACATGAACCCATCTACACGTGCATATATTTTGCCGCTGTATTCAATATTAAATTCTTGACTACACTCAATCAATCAGTTAATCAATGACCAGTCAAATCACAATCAATTTTCACACACACGCAAGCTCCGCCCAGTTTTGCCACACCTTACAACTTCCACACACCTCAGCATTCTAAACATTATCAGTCCAGTCCTCTAAATAACGTAATTATAAACTAAAGTTGTTTTTTATATTAGTATATATTTATATATATATATTTATATATATTCGTTAATATAATTCCTTTTTCACTTTCCCCCTGTGCCGTTTTTCTTCAGGTATCACCCGCTCCCACCCTGTTCTCCCCTTACCCCTGCGATGTTGTAAATCATTTTCTCAGGTCCCTTCCGTTACCCCCAAAAAATCACTGCAAATCTTAATTACAATTAAGTAAATTCTGTCCATTTTTTGCTACTTTTAAAAAGTATAGCTACCAAAAAGCAATTAACATTTTTTTCTTTGCGATTGTCTATTTTTATAGCAACAGCTATTTCACTACCTTATATAGTAAATGTCCACTTCCGTTTCCGTCCACAATTTTTTTACAAACATTCCCGCGTGACAAAATGTACTGTAGTACCAAAGTTTCCTGTTTTTTCTACTTTTCATTTCCCCCAAAATATTCAAACTTCTTTTCCACTTGTTAAATAGTTAGCTATTAACAAACTATACGGTTAGTAGAGTAAAACATTGTTATAATTATTATTTTGACTGTTAATTATGTATTAAGATTGTAATGGTTTTAACGTTTCTACTCACTACTCACTGGCTAGTACACCATCTAAAGATTTTTTTTCTCTCAGATAAGTAGAAGGATAATGTAGTACCCTTATTATTCCAAACAATTTTTTTTGTGTAATTGTATTCTACCTCAATTTTGTTTAATAATGTAATTTATTTTCATATAATTTCTAATTTTACCGTCGCCATTTTTTAAAATGACTTCGGTTAATTTCAATTTTGTAACCGGTACACCTGTCATCCAACTTGCACAGTTACCGTAAAATTCCAACGGATACAATGGTACAGTTAGTTGTAGTATTCACAAAACCTTAGTTAAGTTTTTTTGCAGCGACAACAGCGCCAACGTATTCCTGAAACACGAGCAACGCTATTCCCATCAGTTTATCTATTTTGGCAAGAAAATTGTATTGTTCCTGGTAGACTCTCCATCTGATCTGATCCTTCTGATCTGATCGTGTTGTCCCTACCGACAACGGTCAGCTTTCTTTTTTTCTCATTTTTTGTTTTAAATAATTTAGTTAGCTAACTACTCATTGTAAGTTACAATTAAATTTAATCTAACACCGCTATCATTTTAAACTGGTATATTAATCGTAAAACTTTACCAATAATTAATACACACAATCTACTCACACAAAAAGTGACATTTGGTTAGATTTTTTATTAAAAAAAATATTTACGTTGGTTATAAAAATGACTGCTGACCTATTTTTTGATAATTAAAAACGGAAGAATGACTGGCCTAAAACATTTTGTGGGGATTTGTCACCGTTAAATATTTTTACTTTAATTAACATTAACAACATTTAATTAGACTAAATTACCGTTATCTTATTTATCATTCTAAAAAAACAATTACAACTTCTGCTACAAACAACGTAACATTTTAAGACGAGTTTAGTGATGACGATAACTTCGCTCACTTTCTTGTCGAAATAATAATAATAGTAATTACATATATTGATAATAATATACAATAATTGTACACAACTGCTATATATTTTTGCTTGCTAAATATACATAGACTAATTACTTATATAATTACACGGTGTGTAATTCCATCGACAAACCTCGAATGTCATTTAGTTTTTAAAAATGACGGTTTTATGTCTGGCTTGCATTGCATTGCTAAGTTTTACTGACTTACTTGACCACTGTGCTCCTTGCCCACATCTAACAATCATTCCAATTTTTATTACTGACGTTATAATTCCCCCTCAAATTTTTTTGTTGCAACAGTAGCAGCAGTGGTGGTAGTAGTAGTAGTAGTAATAACAATAATATTATAATAAGTAGTGACATAAATTATTTCTAACAGCTATTTTTTCGATATACACAAATTATTATGAACATTTCACAACAGCGTTTGTTACCGCGTTGCACATTACACAGTCGGCCTACAATACACTTTGCATAATTTGCATATGCAAAACATGTATTTATTTATCGTGGTGCTTAAATTTATTTGTAATTACCTACATAAATAATCAAAAAAAAATCAGTCTGGGACCTAGTGCCGGAATTCCGTCACTGACTCGACTCACAGGACGAAAAAGGGACGCAAAAGCGGCAAGGGTCGGTGTATTGGAAGGAGATGGAGCACAAAAGGGAAGCGGAAGTTGTTTTGTACAATAGGACGCCACAAAGTAATAATACTTGTTTTTCTTTTTCTGCACACTAATATGGCTGTCGGTTTTTTACGTAACTAGGAGGATATTTGCTGTAATGTTATGTCAGTAGAGGTTTTTTTAAAAAAAAAATGTTAAAGTTTGTATGTTCAGACGGGTATATGGCCTCAGTTAAGGTTAGCAGGACTGTTTATTTAAATTAAGGTTGGAGTTTTTACGAGGCAATGCAAATTGTGGAGAAGTGAATCAGAATAACGCAAGGGTCTTAAAGTAGGGGCCTGTTATATGTTACAGTGGTGTTTTTGTTAAGTTACTTTTTGCTACAATTTCTACCTTTTTAGGGAGAGTTTTCTCTTAAAATAATTTTTCTCGCGCGGATTTAGTATTTTGAAACTAGTGGGGTTGGAGAGAGAGAGTGTGGTTGCTGGAGAAAGTGGGATTTGAGAGGTAAACGAGAGAAGATGGGAGGGAGCACAGCAGGCGACATGTCCGGCATTTCAGCCGAGTACAAAAAATTGCGACGACTCTCCAGCAATGTTGATACTAGCTTGACGGAAGCATTTTTCAGTATATTTACGAAACTGAATTTTTATCAGATAGTGACATTTTATGAATGTTTGTCTGTTTTTATAATAGTGTCTGAAGGAAATATCTACGTTAACTTGAAACAAAATAGTAGTGTTTATATTTAATTTTTATACCAGTGCTAAGCAACAGTGGTAAAACATATTGAGTCGTCTATTTTCTGTTTTGTAGTAGTTAGATTACCTATTCCTAGTTACGCTAATAAATACTCTGAACTTTGGATCTAATCTATCCAGCTAATAAAGCATGGCTAGAATTAATCTTGTACCCAATTTATATTGACATATAGAAATGACAATATTTTCTAAGCTAACTACAGTTTGACTTGATTTAACCACAATTTAAATATTAAACATCAAACTAATGTAAATTACCTTTAAACCCACTACTTTCTCAGCTTACTTATCCACAGACGTACAGTTAAACATTTCTACGCTATCCTTCGTGCTACGTAAATATTCTGAAATAACTGTCAAGCTTCTATATATGCATTGCTGGCGGGGTGTAATTTCGCACCCGGCTGCAATGCCGGACTGCACGCTCGCCTTGCACCATCCAAAAAAATCTCATTCCACCTTTCAAATCATCCGTATTTTCTCTCAAACAATTACCATCTTCCACCCATCTACTGTCGACGTACAGGTTATCTCCAAAACTAACTACTCATTACCTTAAAGTTTAAAGTTAAACGAACGAAAATAACTTCCCGTTACATTTTTTACAGTTGCTCATGAGACCAAAGATTGCTTACAACAGCCTAATAACTTCTTCATCTACCTTATACATATTTTTTGTTAAATTTTCTCTATTCCTTTTAAAAATCAGTCAAAAAACGTCGCGACTATCAGGTTGCTTTGTATATTTACACCCACCCACACGCCCTCCATCCAAAAATTCACAACTTTTTTTTTCTACGGCGCTAAAATCCAAACAAATTTCTAAAAAAAAATTCTCATCTTCATTTACACATTCTCAGTCTCCATGTCCACGTTGGTGAATAATATTATCATATTATTCTTAAAAATCTCCACTTAAATCACTACTAAAAATTAAGTTCAGGTTATCTTGTTTTGCAAAAAAAACAACAAAAAATCCTTCTCCCATCCCAACAGTTGGTATCATTTGCCAATACCGGAAACAAATTTGGGCCTGATTTTCCTCCCACCAAAAAGGAAAAATTTGGCAATTGTTACACTGAACAGGGGTCAGAGAGG
>JAHZNB010000316.1:0-21262 GCA_027744295.1 Callyntrura guangdongensis | reverse complement strand
CTTCTTTTACGATTCCTGTAGAGTACGAAAAGTGTATCAGTAAACAAGATAAGCAAGAAAGATAAGGAAATAATGTGGAGAGTGAAACCGTCATACCTACGTTCACACCAAAGATTAAGCTCTGTATAATATACTACTTTATTGGTACACGAACCTCAACACACAAGATAAAAAAATATATACTGAAATCATCATCCTTGTACGCGCGATGAGAACGATAACATCTCACTACACGAAGACCAACAGGGACGCCGGGGAAAAGCACTCTGTTTTGACTATATGTACTTGTTGATATTTTCTGACAAAACACCATTAAGATTAGGACCCCCATAATAACAACAGGGATAATAATTACAAATGTGCACGATGAAAGATTTTCTAAAAATGTGTTTTGACAGGAAAAGTCATTTATAATCACTTTTAAAGACGATAGCACAAAGAAAGGGAAGATTACTATTAGCAGTGATAGTAACACCCAGGACGCACATACACATATGCAAAGGGAATGAAAAATGAAAGGCTGAAAAAGGAATACACGACGACAACGACACGGTGGTTCCTCTCTCTCTCTCCCCAAAAAAATGAAAACAGGATTTTAAACGGCAAAAGTGACGATAATAACATTAGCATATATATTTATGAATACGTTTACATTTTGTCACATACATAAACACACGCGCAAATAAAAATGTTCTCTTTTCAAATTACTACTCTCGTACTACTTTGGATTGAAATGAGCCTTCTTCTTTTACAAGAGAAGACAAAAAAAACGAAAAGTATTTTTTGAGAACGGAAACGACAAAACCCAGCATCCCCACTACCACAGCCATTATTATTGGCAATGACAATGCAAAACAACACAACAAAAACGTTTGTTGTTCTGTAGTCATGTATGGGTACGTACATATCGTAAGGGTATATGTATACGCACAGTAAGGTTTCTTTTTTTGCTATGTTATATACCAGCTATTATGGGATATATGGCATTTCTACTGCTGCTAGGCTTATACACTGCAACAATGAAAAAGCCCTGAAGGCAGTAAGGCAACGAGGGGGAGTGCATTAAAACAGCAGTCGTATAGTTTGCCTTACTTTACCATTTTCTTGTTCTTTTTCTTAAAAGCATCAGGGGAAAAAGGGAGGAATCAGTAATGTAGAATTAGCAGGGTTTACAAAAAAGGCTATTTAAAAGCATGGGAATATCAGCGACAGCGATGAAGAAATTGTGGAAGCTAGGATGATGATGTTGATGATGGTGACTGATAAATGGTTACAGAGGAGGAGGAAGAGGAAAAAATGTACGGCATTCTACCACTGAACTAGTGATGATGATGACGAGGATTATTATTGCTCACTGCGCGTACTATATGGCATACTTGCTACTGCCACCACCATCACTACTATTTGTTTCTTTTTTGGGATTTTTTATTGTCTACATTAGCAGCACAAAATGGAAGTGGTAAGAAGACTGCTTTGTGAATTTGTGAGGAGGATGACGACGACGATGATGAGGATGAAAACAAAACAAAAAAACGAACACAGTAGTTGTGTAGTAGTTGAGGGGTAATAAACGCTGAAATAAATGCAAGCATGCATGTCGTCTTCTATATGTGTAGCATTTAATGTGTTTTGGGGGGAAGGAAGAAGAAAAAAATGTACCATTTTTGGTAATATATAGGCATGTCTTTCCCCCCGGTTCTGTGTAAAACCAACTAAAACTGGCGTAATGGCTTACTCAAGACATGTTGAGGCATTAATGTGTTTGTGTGTGAGCAGAAAATACTCAGCAGCGGAGAGTATGAACTCAGCACTCTTGTACACACACAGTCATTGGGAATAATAAACGGTGAAGATGATGAAGGGATATAAATGGCAAGAGTGATGGTGATGATGTAAAAAAGAATAAAGGAGGTTGAGTGTGTGAGCATGCTGCTACCTCATACAAGTCTCTTGTCTTAAAACGAAATGAGAAGAGGAGGAAGTGGCAGATTTACTGCCTTTTCACTCCTCTATGGGCTGAAGCTAGTTGAGGGAGTAATATTTTTACTGTGGAAAATTGAGATTTTCCTAAGAAGCCTGTACTAAAAGTGACGAGATGGAGAGAGAGGGAGATTCGCCTTTTTTGAGTTGACTGATGATATGGTGTGACGTGATGAGGACGATATATCCAAGATTGACGGTTGACGGGCACTATGGGACAGAGAGTATAGGCGTAGTGCGTATCTAGCTACCAGGTGCTGTGTGTGATTTTGATGGACTTATTACCACAAAAATACAAAAATCCGTTTTTTACCAAACTTCTTCCTCCATCCTTAACTCTTTCCGTCAGTCGTCTCTCTAAGCACGACAAAAAATCTCTGCTCCGCCTTTCAATTCCCTTGTTAAAATGCAGTAGCAGTAGTGGCACACAGCGGCAAAGTTCACGGAGGAAATGATCAAGAAGTAGAGAGGTAGTAGGGTTATTACTGTTACAGCTACTAGGGCTATAATACTTTCATTTATGATAATGACTTTCCGAGAGGTTGTAAAAAGGTATTACGTGGTGGAAACAGCACAACTGCTACTACAACTGCAACTACGACGATGGAATAATAGCAGCAGAGAGAGGAAAATGGAAAGGGGGGAAAAGGTGGCAGATTACCGTACCTGACGAAAGAAAAAGTGTGGAGGACGTTCTAAAGATATACAACTTTTGACTCTTTTAGGTAATCAGTGATAATGCTCGAAAAAAATAAAAAGGGTTTATAACCTTTCTGAACTTGAATCACCCAAAAATAAAAGGGAGAGAGAGAGAGAGGGGGTAAAAAAAGCAGGAAGAGATTTCACATTTCTCTCTAAAAAAAGTACTTGTCAATTTGAGAGATATGGACGTAATAAACATGTCATCCGCCTATCGTCAGTAGTATCAGCAAAAAATGTATCTCCTGTGCAACTGCAGGTGATATTCTATGAGAAAACATAATGGGCAACCTGTTGATGAAAGTAAAGCAGCCATCTATTATTATGTAGCCACTTTACAAAATTCACATCGTAGGTTGATAATATATAGAGATTGTNGTGATATTCTATGAGAAAACATAATGGGCAACCTGTTGATGAAAGTAAAGCAGCCATCTATTATTATGTAGCCACTTTACAAAATTCACATCGTAGGTTGATAATATATAGAGATTGTGGCTAGTGTACAACATTGTGTACAAGTGCACGCACTCTAGTCTAGTCTAATCATTGCTAATGAGGCTGATGGTGCGACTGGGAGCAAAAATCCTCATCAGTAGAAAAAAATACCTACGCATGACACACGAAATGAAAGAAACTTATTTGCCAAATTGCCAAAAACACCGGCAGTCAAACAAACTTTGGGGAAAACTTTTCCTTCACTAACCCACTTATATGTATGTACTAATATGTTATGTTAGTATGGTTTCATTGCGTTCATACAAACTTATCATTATTATGATCCTCATTATAACGGCAGAGTGCAGAGAGAGAGAGAGATGGGATAGAAGGGATAAAATGCGTGGGAATCCAATTACAATTTACTACTGTTTCAGTGATAACTCCAGTTACAAGAAAATTATTAAATTACGACAACGACGACACTCATCGTCATACGCGAAATGAAAAGGGGAATAAAAATGTTTAGGTGCTTGCTCGATAGAGTCATTACAGCAAATTTTCTCAAATCTCCTGTATAAAGCCGCATCTTCTTACTTGTGTAGGCTCCAACTTTGTGTCATCGTCTTCGTGTTCAATTTAACAAATTATCAGCCAGTACCATTTTATATCCTCCTCCTCCTTCTGATTGTCCTCCAAAAACAAGCCAACTTCAAAAGGACAGATCCAATTAGATTAGCAACGCTGGTTGAACAAATTATGCTATACATTACATGCGTCCACTAAAATTCTATTGATCGGGGAATAAAGGATGCTTATTGTTCATTGTGTCTTCTATGCTGCCGCCTAAATCCATCCTACTACAACTTCCTCGCTGCTGGCAAATAAAATGGAAAGAGAAGAAAGCCTTTACAATACCGAAATTGTCGAACAATACAGACGACACCGATGCACATACGGACACACACAATGTCAAAGGCTATTTAATTCTCTGTACAAAATACAACTTGTACACGTACTCTCTCTACAGAGTTGACGTTGACAGTGGCAAGCGTGACAGTCCCATTATGTCTACTTTTACTATAAAAGGAGCTCTCTTAACGGTAGCAACAGCGAAAGCAGCGACAAAAAGCAAAAAAATATTCGACAAAGAAGATAGTGATGGCGGTATTGTGTCTGCTTGTTTTGTAAAAGTGAGCGCTACTGTTTCTATTGCAACTTTTTTGAGCTATACTCCACTCTACTGGTCAAGTGGTCAACGGTCACAGACACTGTCTGGTACTCTTTTTTTGTTGTATATAAGAAACAGCTACTGTAACATACAAGTATTGACGTTTTTTAGAATAGGTTGCAATTTGTTGGAATGTTCAGTATGTGTTTCACACGTACACACACCCATAAAGATAAAAGTGGTAGGTTACTGACTACTAGTTTAATCGCTGAAGCATTTTCATAGTAAATTATCCGCATAAAGAGTTTGTTTTGACTGTATGCATTCAATGTGAATTGCAACAGTAGCCGATATGTCAGATAAAAGCGCTACCATCATGATTTGGTTATCATCATGTTTTTTTTAGTTTATTTGGCTGTTGTACGTCGTCATCATCGTAGTCCGCATTAGTATTTTGTTAAATGTCGGAAGACACTTTACACCAATCAAATCACGACTCTGAAAATTCACCATTTTCTGTTGCTGTCGCCGCCGCCGCTGCCGGCAACGGCGTCATATTTATGACGACAATCCTGACTAATTTACGAAGCTTTTATTTGATTATATAATGAGAATATGGCAAGGATGATGACAAAATTTGCTGGCAAGACGGCGCTCTCACTCTGAGGACAGTAGCAAATTCTTCCACGTTCACATGTAGACATGAATAGCTACTATATACTTTCTGCAAGGATTCACGATTTTCGAATTCGCCAGAGTACATGTTCTACCGAAATTGCTAATCCAACAAATTTTACATTGAGCAGTAACAGCAGCACAACAACTTAACAGTCGTCAGAAAGCAAATAAAAGCTTAGTCAACCTTAAAATTAAACCTGACGTTTATTTCTGCAGTTGTACGTGTACGTGACTGTTCTGCATGTTGTTCCATGTAGCAACCAGCAAGTCATATTATTGTACCAATACGAATCATTCTAACTTACAGAAAAAAATATAGAAAATTTGAGTCAGCACACAGTTGGTAGTATTGTATACCGTGTGATTTACGCTATTTGTAAATGATGATGATGATGATGATGGGGATTCAACGACAATTTTTTTCTGGTACTGATGCGATAACAATGCTACAATCCCGTTGTTAAAGTCAAACTGTGCGATGATGGTAAATGATTATGCATGTCATTTAAAGTAAAAACGTTTTTTTTCATCGTGTCCCATAATTTATGCAGCTGCAAAATGCAAAAAAAATGTTCAGCCTCATTGAGAATACAAAAAGGGAAAGTGTGATAGCGCTATATAACCCACCAACTAAACTGTACTGATGTGTGTGTGTCTGCGTGCATGTGTACCGTTTAAAGACCAATTTTACCAGTGTAACTAACATGAACAACAAGGGTACTACTACACCATCACTCCGTCGTCGTCCGTGTAATTGTTTAGTAAGGAATGAAATGATGATGACAGCGATATGACAGAAAAAAACGTAGTGTAATAGTAATAAGGAAAGGAAGGACAAAGGACACTGATCTTTTTCCAAGCCATTGCATTTCGCCTCTCAATTCAAACAAAAATCAATATCACACAATTTTGATCGATTCGATCGATTACTTTTCATTTTCACACAGAGACGGTTTGGCAAGCAAGCCCATAAACCCTTACAAAAGCCAAGCCTATTAAAATGCCAAGCCAGCTTAAATACTACTAAATGTATTGCCTTGTTGTGTCCCACAAGGGATGAAGCAGCACATGGCAAAAACGTTTAAACGTGTAGTTAAAAAATAGATATTACGCTTATTAAAATCCGCTCGTACATAACATCGTACCTATTGAAAACGAAATAGCTTCCTTGTTAGTGCAGCACGTGAGGCGTGTCAAACGAAAATTTTAAAAAGAAATCACCTACGTACACAATTTTAATGCATTCTATTACTATCCTCACAACGTGCGCCCTTTTTTCAGTAAAAATATGTGTGAGTTATCTTATGCAAATTAGTGAACTTTTCTTAGGGTTGGTTGGATTAATAGACTTTACTGAATAAAGTTAAAATAGTAGACACATAAACTTTTTTGTATTGAAGAAAAACAAACTAGCGAGCTTTGTAGAGACCACGCAAAAAGGAAGAAGTGTAGTGCAGTGGTGTACACTGTGCACAGAGGACAGTTCACTTGAATGGAAAGTTTTTTCCCCTTTTTTCGTCTCTTTTCTGAGAACGTCTTTTCAGCTCGTTTTTTGACCGTGTTGAGCTGTCAATTAAGTTGACGGGTAGATTCACAATAAATTTATTACGGAATGAATAGAAGACTACAGTTAGCCCTCCTTTTTATTATATTCTTTTCTTATTACCATTACCATCCGCATTATCCTCATCATCGCCGAGGTAGTAACGGGTGTAGGACTCGACATAGAGTTTAGAGAGCAACCAAAAAGTTACAAAAGAAAACAAGTAAAAAATCACGCCGTAAGACGATGTAGAGAGAGAGATGATCATGCAGCCGACCATTGGTCAATGAATGACCAAAAGCCAGGTTCTCTTTCTGTGTAAGATTTGAAATGTTTCAATTGAATTACTGCATCGCACACCAAAGAAAAATAAATCTCAGTCAGAATCGTCGATGTGGTTGTCTATATTATGTAGTGTGCCTTGTGCGTAGTGCACCCTACACGTCAAATATATATGGTTTGACAAATGCACGAATCAAGAAACAGAAAATTACTAGAAGGAAGAGTATCTAATATTTGATGTTACGTTACGTTAGTGGAGGATGGTACATAACAGCGAGAAAAACCGTGAATAAAATATGCACTCGTAATACACTAATGGTAATTTTAAATCAGACTCAGGCAACAATAAAAACTCAGATATGAAATGTGGCACAAGCCAAAAAAAGAAGAAAACGTTAGAGTTTTCTGCTCCACGGTGCTCTGTCTAACTTAAAAAATGGTTGTTTTTCTTCCTTGACTTTTGTGTGTCTTTCTTATGACCCGGTCGGTGGTGGTGGTTTGGTGCATGTCTGTTTCATTGACCGAATTTGAATTTTTTACGTCATACTTACACGATGTAATAAGTAAGACAGAGAGAGAGAGATATTTTAAAATGTTGCATCATAGTCATCAGAGCGTGATGAAAAAAAAGCTGAGAGATATTTCAGGATTGCAGAAAATGTAGGCAATGCTGTATATTTAAAACAGAGTCAAAGACGTGAAAAAAATGAAGACGAAACAATGAAAATCAAATAAGCCGTGTAATAAATCTGTCCTTTTGGCTGAGTGCCTGCTTGCACGCGTTGCTGCAGTGTTTTAAAAGTCTGTCAGTTTGTCTTCATCATTATCATCGTCATTACACTGCGGCATGTACCGTGAGCAATAGTGATGGTTCTAAACCAAAAATACCATTTAAGGAATATACACTCTCACTAAAAAAACTGTTTTGATTTGATTAACAAGTTGTAAAAACGCATGTTTTGTAATATTTGAAATATTCAGTCCCATTCTTCTTATTTTTTTCAAGAAAAGTTCTCGTCCATTTAAGGAAATTATACAAGGCATTTTTAACAAAAGAAACGCTTTTCTGTAAGCACGCTCTATTCTTTTTCTGAAAAGCCAGATTTTAAAGTAAAATTGCGGTTTTGTTGAAAGTAGTGGTGGTAGAAAATGTATTTTTCTGAGAAACCAGACAGGGATGAGGGGAAGGATATGGGAGAACGGAAGATGAAGAAAAGGAATAATATGGAAGGGAACTTAAAGTAACGTTGAAGGAGAAGATGGATGCGATTTTAATGATCATGTTTTCAAGTTTTGCTGTAGAGAGTCAAGTCATATCGTGTCTGAGGAAAAATTGATGGTAATGTAATTTAAATGTTGGCTATAAATGAAGGAATGTGCGTAGTGCGTGCAATACATATAGACAAACTATATATTCATTGGTGTATATGAATGTAGCTTTGTAAAAAGAACTCATTTTGTGAGCTCACCAGGAACAAAGTATATATTTTTTACTTTCTAGTCAAGTCAGCTTTACTTAAATTGTTTTTGAGTTTTAGTGTTTTATTTTTCTGCAATTCACTCTCTCAGCGATGTTAATATTCCTTTTCACTTATATTTTGACTAGTATGTGTCTTGTTTAATGGTGACTGATTTTCAAATGTGATAATGGCATGAAATATGGGAAAATTATAAGAAAAGTAATAACTTGTTTAGTGTGGAGAGAGACAAGGGGATTTGAAGAACCTGGGAAATAGGGGATTTAAATGGGAATGTAGATAAAGCCTTCATCATATTTTCCAAATCAATTAAACGCACATCACACACACATGGTTCATGAGAGTTCACAATATTAAATTATAAACTCATCGGCGTTCATTTCATTCGGTTTTATGGGTTATCTGCTTAAAACACATTCTTGACGGTACATACATATATACAGTTTTTCCAAATCAATTAAACGCACATCACACATACATGGTTCATGAGAGTTCACAATATTAAATTATAAACTCATCGGCGTTCATTTCATTCGGTTTTATGGGTTATCTGCTTAAAACACATTCTTGACTGTACATATATACAGTTTTGATGCTTTTTGTACAAAATTGCTGTATTTTACACAAAAAAGTTTGTCATCTCTTTTATCAGCGACAATAAATTAGCAACTCCGGATTTATTGCGGATATGCAGCTTATTTGGAGTTGAAACAGCCAATATATTTACTGCAGTAGACAGCTTTAATCAAAAAAACCTATCAAAGAATCCGCAATTCTTATGGATTTGGGCAAAAACCAGTAGTAATAAAATCTCCATTTGACCATGCTTATTTGATGGTAAAAATTCTCGTAAAAACTGTCAAACGTCACATTTTATTTAGTGAAAAAGCAGAAAAAGAAAATACAAGCGGTTATAGCGACATACTTGCTTTTATCTGTAAAATCCTCTCATCATCTACGACATCCTATACAGCGAGAGATAACATTATTTGGAGTTGAAACAGCCAATATATTTACTGCAGTAGACAGCTTTAATCAAAAAAACCTATCAAAGAATCCGCAATTCTTATGGATTTGGGCAAAAACCAGTAGTAATAAAATCTCTACTTGACCATGCTTATTTGATGGTAAAAATTCTCGTAAAAACTGTCAACTGTCACATTTTATTTAGTGAAAAAGAAGAAAAAGAAAATACAAGCGGTTATAGCGACATACTTGCTTTTATCTGTAAAATCCTCTCATCATCTACGACATCCTATACAGCGAGAGATAACATGTGACGAAAAGTAGCAAGTAACCCGTCGTCTGACATGCATTTAAAATTGCATTGTTGTCTGCCACACTTTTTACGAGTTTTCCACTGAAAAACGGACTAACCAACCCAGTGACCTTTTAATGTGGTTCTTCTGTGTATCGCACAAGTCTATATGTACATATTACTATACAGGGTGTCCGTCAGCATGTATCTTAGATTCAGATTACATTCTTCAGCTATCAAATGATAGCGAAAAAAATGCATCTTTTTACAACTTTTTTCCTGGTGATTCAATTGTTACAAACAATGCGCGATATATACTACGCAGGGAAGCTCATTAACTGCAAAAACGTTTCGCGGTACTCACTCATCACCACCACAAACATACTTTATCCTTATTAAAATGTGAAATAGTAGTAGTATACTTACCCCAATGCACTTGAAGCATGCAAGCATGCGTGCTCTAATGTATATATCCGTTTGGACACGCATGAATAGAAATAGTGCATTTACTCGTTAGCCATAAGTAAGGTTATTATAACTTTATAATAGTTTTGTCTGACTCTTTGTGCGGATATAGCACTCGTAACAATATGTATCAGCAAGCACTCCACCACCATACCACCTCGCCTCCACCGCAAACAAAACCGACAGGGACGGAACAACGCCTTTTTGTAACACATCCGCCGCTGCTGTTGTTCTTGCGTTTACTTCCATTCTCTCTGGTTACTCACACAGTCTGGGCTGGTATCTCTGCGTCACCTCCTCCCTGTGTATGAGTCAATCATCAAGGAAGAAATAAAAAAACAGCAAAAAATAGGCAATGGGATTTTTTTTGCGTTCTTCGTCGCTGATGAGTTCATTATTCTTTGCTTCTCTCTCTCCACTACACCACGCCGAGTTGTGTTGAATGCCAGGTGTCAGGTGCGCAGTGTATTATATTGTTGATTTTAATAATCCTGCTGCTGCTGCTGCTGTTTCTTTGCTGATGTCGTGTTCATCGCGCATTATTACATGATACTATTTTTTATACCTTAATAAAAACAACAGACCACCAATCAAGTGTGCGCTTTTACGGCTTTGAGACTACACTTATACTTCTACTACTCCTGAACCAGGGCAAAACAGTAAATTAAAAGCGTGTATCCTCTCAAAATGGCTTCATTACATGCTTACCACCACCACCACCGCTGCTCTTAAGAATGGGAAATAAAAAGAGGAATTTTTCAACAAGGCAAAAAAACAAGGACAAAGTTGCAGCAAGTTTAAACGAAGAAAAAAATAAATATTGTACATTTTTCGTTTTTTCTTTGTCCCCTGTTTTTTTTTCTTTGTTCCTTTCGTCGTCGTGAGTAAAAGGAGGAATAATAAGTAAGTTTGGGTTTAAAAAAGGTGGGACACAACGCAACAGGCACACACTTTACTAAAACACTGTGTGCAACGATATTAATGATACGAAAAATTCATGACTAGGTAATTCCTCTTCACTTTGCTGAGATGATAACGATGATAATGGTAAAAGATGAGATGATGATCATATTCACCTGCTTGTTGTAACATCATGAGGCAGCTATCTTGAGAGAGGGGACGAAATACCTAAAAATATAACGGGACAGTGGTGTTCAAATAGGATTGTTGTTGTTGTAAAGCTTTTCTGGCATTGTTGTAAAAAAGCTAAAATAATTTAACAAGTACACAATTTTACTATGTAAATCATAACGTTTGCTTGTTTGCAGCAGTAATAGAGCCGTGTTTGATGTTCTTGTTGAACTTGTACTTGCAAAGGTTCTATATCTTTCTGTGTGGTGGTGGTGTTGTTGGAGGTAGTAGTGATATTGCATTATATTTGGCATTGTTTGCATACAATCAAATGTGTAACAAGCAGATAGAGAGAAAAAAATGGCAATAGGGACGACGATGATGATGAAGCAAGGTAATAATAGTAATAAAAACCGTTTGAGGACGACGATGCGATGATGATAATGATGAGTGGAGAGAGAGAGAAGATGTTTTGTCATTGTGAACAAAACGACCAGTTGTCAGGTTTGAAACTTTGAAACTAACAACAGGCGATAATAAGAATTATATGATAAACTTGTGTGATGTAAAAATTGTAGAGGTAAAAAAATACTTGACACTTTCTTGGTGAAGTTAAGGGTAGAAGAAGATAAATACCAGAGAAGTGACTTATTGGACTGCAATGCGAAGGTAGTAGAGGGGTATTTCAGTAGGATGATAAGATGAATTACAGTAATAAAGGCGGAAGATGACACAAAACACACACAAGGTAGCTACCAAGAACTCTTTAGGTTGTGTAGAGAAAATTGTACGTGTAAATACACAAGCTGCTATAGAAGGTAGTATTAAACTGTCACAAGGTGGTACAAACAGTGTTTGTAAATACAACAAGCGTAGCATTATGCAAAATTGAAATTTCACAATTAAATTCACACACAAAAAAAATCAACAGGCAGGTGGTGGTGCTGTCGTTATCCTTTTATAGCCCAGGTACAAGTCCGAGAGTTTGATGATACCTCTTATGACCCAGACAATGATAGTGTATTAAAAAGAAATTTATACGATTGGTAGTGCTGATTACCATTTAAAGATTATTGTGAATTATTAATTTGATATCATTAATATCGACGAATGCGATGTTGGTAGCGATTGTTTATTCTCAATATTTCATTTCTTGTGTAGAAAGAGAGATATATAGATTGTTTGCTTAGTTATTAATGATATTAATGATTTTAATCATGATAAGCCAGAGTCTGACAATTTAAATAATAATAGGAGCCTCTTCTCCCTCCCATTTTCACTCAGCTTGTTCCAAATGGTCCACATACGTACATCCTCAATAGCTAATAGCCGCTCACAAATTCTATGCGTATATCTCTCTCTCTCTCTTTGGGGACTCCGTATATGTAAGTCAGCGTAACTATATTAAATCTCCTCATCAGTCATCAACTGTGTAACAATCACATCTCTCATCATCAAACGACAAACCGTATAAAAAAGAGAAATGACTTGTGTGAGATTCTCTCGTCTTCCTTAGTATTTCTCTTGTTCTCTAGCTGTATGTATGGAGGACTCAATAAATGCGTGCAATTATATTATGCATGCACGCATCGCCTTCATGCATGTTTACTATCTATATAAAAAACCATATAATAATTCTTGACTAGGAGAAAAAGTAAGTTTATGGACCACAACATCCACGTCACCAACAGAAGAACAGCAAGGGAAGGATTTTTTAAGACTGCTTGCTAAGATGATGATCACAAAATCAGAGATCAGAGTGATGATTACGACAGTAGTAACAGTATGAACACTCTGGTGATAATCGTGACACTTTTCATTGTTGCACAAAAGTGACTCACTTATATGCATAGTAGAGCAGTGTGCACGTATGTGAATTCCAAGTGGACATTACGTTTTATTAGGAAAAGTGGCACACATGCACACACACTATTACGCCTTCTTTCTCTCTTAGTCGCCTTAAAAATAGACAATATGCAGTGGTAATGCCAAGTGGAAGGAAACCTTATTAAAATTCCATATTTTAACCCTGTCAAAGGCATAGACGTCGTGCATTCACTTGATGTCCACGTCATCCACATTTCCTTTTTTGTAGCCCATTGCAGCAGCGTTTAGCACCATGTCCTCCTCCTGTTGTGTGTTGATATGCTATTTGTCTGTCAAAAATTATCTCTCTTCCTCTACTACTACATTACTGCTGCTGTTGCAATGGCAGTGACTGTGAGAATGGAGGCGGCTGTAAAAATGCAAGACACATCCATGAACTTGAAAATTGAAATGAACTCCTAATTCCTTCTAAAAATGGAATTGGAGGTTGGAGGACGAAGGCTTAATTTTATGGGGCTGTTTGTAGCGTGGGGGATGTTTTTCCTGTGAATTAAAATTGACGTTAGAATGAGAATTCAAGATATCTCCGGCATTATCAGCGTCATTTACAACAAAAATGAAAATTGAATAGCCCACTTCACCCTCTGTCGTGCTTTCTGTTAGCCAGTGGCAGTCCAATGAACCTAATAATGGCTATTTTTACACTTTCAAATTAAATTACATGGTAGGACGTAGCGTGTAGTGAGTGGTACTGGTACACTGAAAAGTTTGACACTGGTGGTGGCAATGATGATGATGAGAAGCTTGATTGCAGTGAAGGTATTTTAGTGGTGCATTTTTTGCTCCTCTTTTATTTCGTTGAGGTTTCAGTTTCACTTCATTTATCAATAAATATGCAAACAATACCAATTGCCCACATTTTATGTAGTTTATTGAGGGTGCTATTATTATCTGCATGTAAAGCAAAATGACTCAGCAGATGTGTATGTGTGTAGGTGCATGTAAATAAGATTATCCAATGTTTCGTGTAGAGTGCTTTGTATTGATTACACGTCATTTTCTTACTATCTTACCTCATGAAATTAATGTAACGTGACGTGGGATCTGGTGGGCTCTAAAATAGGAAACAATGGACAAAAAACTGGGACTCTGCAGAACTAAATTGTGTTTAAATTGTGAAATTAAGCATGCAAATATGTTAGTGGTGACTGACTAACAGAATTTCAATTTGGGAGAATAGGAAACGTTTCTTGTTTATTTGATTACCTACTGCTTTCAATTTTAAGCTACCGCTGTGGCTTCATTATTACACGACATCACGCATCATCATCTTGCATTCCAAGAAACAGTGTAACGACTCGTTGGTTGATTTGACACACCTTTGTTATGAAAGCTGTTGTAGCGGTTAAATGGAAAAAGTGAAAATAATCATCATTTATTTATATGCTATTGTAATACTAGTTTAGAATAGAAACGTAAACAGTTTTAAAATAATTAGTTTTTTTCTTGTGTTATTTTCCAGGTATCCTCCACCTCAGCGTGGCCCAAACTCCGGCAGTGGTGCCTGCAACAATTGTGGGATCGATGCTGGGTGGCAGAACGAATTTCACTTGTCAGTCACACGGTATTCCTATCAGCACCTGTCTGTGGGAACGGGATCCACCTAGCCCGGGACAAAATGGCTTGATTCTCAACTTCAACCCCGGAAACGCTAAGCCTGACCAAGGTCCTTTACCCGGATACGTCTACCTTGGTGATGGGCTCGAAAAGGGAGAATGTGGAGTGATCATTCAAAATGTGAAGGAAGAAGATAACGGCAATTGGAAGTGTACTCTCATCACCAACTCTGGACTGTACAGGGGCGTTGTTGACGTGAACATTCTCAGTAAGTCGACTATTGAAAAAAAATATCAAGTTTTGCTCTCCTACTTTTTTATCAGTCATTCGACACCCACACACGACGATATGAGACGATCTATAAAGCACGATCTGTTCGATTGATAAAACATTTTTGTCAACATGTTGACCATTTTTTCTTCTTCTACCACTGACTGTGTGTGTGCGTCGAGGACGAGGACACAAGCAACATGTAATACCTTGTCTTTACCCACATCCAAAAGTAGAATGCACAAAAAAGAAATCCATTCATCATTTTTGATTTCCACCTGCTGCTGTTGGGAAGACAAGTTTCAAGACTGCGAAATTGACCAACATACCAGATTCATCCAGATATTTTTTTCGGCTTGAAATCATAACCATGTAATATGAAATTATTGTTCCAAACCAATTCGTCAGAAGATTACACACCTAGGTATCCATTTACACACACACACACGAATAGAATAATAGGTACCTAACATCAACCATGTTATCATCAGATTTTCATCTTCTTAAGTTTTTTTTGCAACGATGGCCTGCCTACTGCAAACATGTAAAATACTGGTACACATTGTACAAACGACAAAAAAAAGTTAAGTCAAAGTCAAGGTCAACTAGAAGACTCTGAAAGCAGTCGTTACCATTGACCATCCATATTCATGTGCAGCAAGCAGCAGAAGATTATCAAGATCCTTATAATATCATCTTATTATAACAATGTAGATGTCCAAACAACAATGTGATAATATTGCCGATTTGACTGGGTGTACAGCAATATTCAACAATGAAAGGAATGCATTTACAATTTTAGGGACTTGTATTTTACGTCTATTTTATATACTCGATGGTGACTACATACCGTGATGGGGATGTGAACTGACCATGATATTAATCACTGCATCTCTTATTTCTGTACTTTAAAAAAATCATGCCCTTCTTCTTTTCTCTCTACCGTGAATATAATGATCGTTTTTGCATTACATTTTTGACTAAAGAGCGGCTGGAGAATTTTTGAGCTGTGTGAGTGATGCGGTATTTATGTGATCCACTGTTTATACAGCCATTCCTAAAAAAAACCAAACCGGCTTACGCGAAAATTACTCCTGCTTTTTCAGCGTTCACCTGTTTCATCTGTGTGGTGGCATTTGTAATACCTATGCGCGGAATTTACTAAAAAACCGGATCGGTCTTTTTTCATAATGCCATAAAAATTATCTCTTTGTTTTGTGTTGGCATGTATAAAAATATGTTCAGCAGTGAATGTGCCAAAAATTGTTTCAGATGAAAACTTAATAGGAATAATTGCCTACGCTTATTAAGTGGTATGAAGGTGTACTATTGATAGTTTGATATTTACCTGTCTTTACATCAGAAAATTTACAGGCATTTACAATAAATTTAGTAGAGAACGCGAATTAGACGTAATGAAGGTAAGAAAAAATTTATCCATCTCGTACACAGCGGCTAGCACAGCGGTTGCACATTTCAAGAAAAGTTTACGAACATTGTGAGTCTTGAGTTGAGGTATACTTTTTTGGTAGATTCGGGGCACACTAGACATAAATTAATTTTCTCAGTACACTGGTAACTAAATTATATAGATGCCCATTAATCATCAATTACTATTAACTTCACCTCTGTCGCATCATTAATCCTCTTATTTTTTCTTAGTATATTCAAAGGCCTTATTACGAGGCGCTTCTCGAAAGAAAATCTTTATTAAAAACTCTTCAACAACTTGTCGACGATTCAATAACCTCTCTCTCTCTCTCTCTCTCCACACCTGCTTCTCCCTTCATTTTGACCAAAATCAACAACACACTGGCTGGTACATACAACAACCCGTCTTTTTTTATCGCTGTCATACTGTGAGAAATTAATCGATATTACATTTCATCTTTTCTCTCTTCTTACTTATTAATCCGCTCTCAACCTGGTTTTGCATCCAATAATTCACAAATTCATGAAATATTCCTCTTTCGCAAAACATATACCCGTGCCGTGCAAACATGAGCACGATCCCTGTCAAGGTTTTCCTTCATGGTACCCTTCCCTGAAAACACATTTTTTTTCTTCTTGGATGTTTCGGTGGTATACCTGTACCCCGTGTGCCTGTCTATCCATTTCATTGTTGCTCCCACCTTCGTTTCATATCAAAACACGAATTCGCTACAATAAAAGAACATTATGATGTTGATACTCTTGACTACCCAGGACATGCATCGTTTACAAATTGCATTGTATGCATAATGTACTCCCTCTCGCCTTCTTATTTTTTACCCAAATTACATGCACATACATTAGCCAAGTTTTCCTTTACCTTTGCAGTTTATACACATCTCTGCCTGCCTGCATTCTCAATGTACAACACGCTTATCCCTACACATTGACTTTTATTATTTAAATGTTAATGCAACAGTAGACAGGGATATGTACAGCAAATCTGATAACGTTACATTAAAACACCTTGCCAAATTGCCGGTCGGCGTTTGTACTCTGGGTACATGAATGAGCACGAAAAATGTAACACAGCTGTAGGCCAAATTTTAATATTACTATATCGCATTATTCTGCTGCGTTGCCGCCGCTATACTGTATATTCATCTTTTCGCTATAGACACAAAGCTCTCTTCAAGTTCTCGCTTCATTCACTCCTCATCTCGTCCAATTGTATGCAGATACAGATGGTAGTTCTCGCAAATTTTGCAGTAAGACGGATAAGAAGAAAATCTCTTCATGTCCCGTTACAATTTTGTCTTCTTTGCTTACGATTTAATGTACTTTATATACACTCTGGTATATATCTACATGTACCAGTAGTACGTATATAATGATGACGGATGAGCCAAGACGGGGCAGGGGAATAAGGGAAAGAAGAGAATGATAAAAATCGTGCAGTCATGCAGTTCTTTTACTGCAGGGAAAAAATTATAATTTGCAAAGCCATGCATGCCTGCATACATAAGCAAAGTGGGTAGTTAGGTACATATTGAATTTGGAGGCATGGATAGATGGATAAAGTAAATACGTACCTCCACACACACTCTTTCTCGGCGGTTGTTGTTATTGTTGTGTGCTGATACTGCATCAGGATTTTAAATTGCAATTGAGGCCATGCCATGTTGATAATGATGATGATGATGATGCCTAATAAAACTAACATGGCATTTTTACAACTCTGAGCTGGCTCTTCTGGTGCCTCATCATAACTTTACTGGTCGTACAAACGAAACGTAAAAATGCGTAATATAAAAAGAGGATGATTTGGTAGGCGAAAGGGTGCAAAAATGCAAATTATCACCCCAACCGTTCTCTATACACACTACTCTGTCTGCTCCTGCTTACTTTTCTCTTCGGGTGACGGACGGATGGAGGATCGAGGGAATGAGGATGATGATGAAAAATGATGATGATAAATAAAAAAAGTTTCGTAGAGAAAACTTAAATATACTTGGATGATGATGGTGATCCACATGTTGTTGTAATGCAGATTTGCCGTTGCTGCCATAATATTATGTACCTACATATGTATATTTAGATTGCAATTTGCAAAACATAGGGATGCTATTTACTATTTTGGCATTTACGACTTTGGCGTCGTAATGATGAAGATGGTTTCTGCTGCTATTCGCAAATATTATGTGTATGTAGTAGTAATATGCCGTATTATAGTGTATGCAGCAGTGTGTATATTTTATACGGTTGTTATTTTGACGATGACTTTTATTGTCGTACTGCTTGTCATGATGTTGGTTTGTGTTCAGTCTGAGTGAAAAAGAAGAAATGCATGTAATTACTGGGTACTCCTTCATTCAAGGCCTGTCTAGTGTGGCGCTTCTTCTCTTCTTCGTCAAAGTTATACGTTAATGTCGCTGCTGCCAACGCTGTCAATTTCGTGTACTTGTCGACGAAATCGAGTCAAAGCGTGTATAATGCAAAAAAAGTCATCTCGTCATATAAGACTGATTTTACGGGGAGGATGATAAAGATGATCACGATGATAATGATGATGTTGCCAGATGATATGATATAATAACAGGGCATGTATAAAAAATAGTCAAAAGGTTGTGTGTAGTAGGCATACGCGCATGTCTTTTAAAAGTTTTTTTTCTTGCAGTAGATGATGTATGGCTGGTATTAGCCTTTTGACATAATATGCGACGAACTGGTGGTTTATATAGGAACAATATGAAGCTGTCATAGTCATAATTCGTTATGACTAGTGATCACTCTTCTTGGTGTTCTGTACAAGAGTGGTGGTGGTAGAGAGAGAAATGAGCTGATGCTGCTGAAGATTCAGGGGAACAATGCTAATACCAGGTTTTATAGGCCTTTATGGTTCACAATTATAATGATGCATTGTGACGGTTATATGAATCTGACAACGACGACGAGGACGATGGCAATGCAATTTTTATGGGTTTTGGCTTGCCAAAGTAAAATATACATGAACAAGAAACAGACAGGGATGAGCAATGTGCTCACACAGGGAGAGAGATTTGATTATTATTTCAGTAGTGGCCATAGTATAATGAATTGGGATTTATGGGATTTACACTTGGTCGCTCAGAGGAGAGTCGTCTTCCTTCTTCGTCTTGGGAGGGATTCGTATAACATCACAGCAGACTAGTGCCACTTCTACTAATACAACAACAACTGCACATGCTCGTAGTTTACTTTATTGTTCTACGCAATAATCAAAGTAGAAGTAGTAAAAAAACTCAAGGTACATGGATGGGTTGAAGAAGAAACGGCGTTATATTGTTCACAAAGATTAAATGGAGGGTGGAGTAGTCGAAAGCACGAGTATGTATTGCACAAATATCTTCTTCCTTGATGATGATGATGATGATTACGTTATGCATTCTTGCATTTTTTCAAGCTTTTATAATAATTTCTTTCTTTATCATCTGCTTGTTCTCCTGTTGCGAAACAGTTAAGATTTGACGGGATGATAATGCTCTCAATATTATGCGTTGTTGTTAGCATAAATGGGATTTTCTTGTTTTGCTCACTTTTGTAAATCATCTTTCCTTAATCCCAGTATCCTTATTATAAAATTAGGAGATTTACGCACCTACGTCCGTCCGTAGGTGAGTTGCACACATGTGTATATGGTTGTATGTTAAAGGAAAGCATGTTTGCTGCTGGCTCCGTCCATAAATTGTTTAGAAAATATGGAATGAATGAATCCTTGGCGTATCTGGGCATTAATGATCTGACCATGCATGCGGCGAAGTAGTCAAGAACATTTTTCATGTTTTCCACGAAAAAAATCATGTAAAATCAGCTTCAAGTTGAAAGCTGCTTGTTTTTGTGGTACATAGAGTTACTGCAATATGATTATCCTCAGAAATTGTTTAAAAAATATATAAGATGATATTTTTCTTGTATGGGATGCCTCGTCAGATCATCGTCACCATTCACCGTGCTCGGGTAGCATCGAGGTAGGGATAAGCTTGTTATGACTTATCACGAATTGTACATTAATAAAAGTATTGATTTTTATGATTGTCTCATCATCCTTTTGTTCAAAGTGTGTGCTCTTTCTTTGTCTGATGCTCTTGTGCCCTGCTTGCATAAAGAGCAGAGAGAACAAAAAGGGTTCACGACCTGATAATGCAGTCACAAAGATGCTCAGATTTTTCACGACGATGATGCTGTGAGAAGATGGAGGGAAGAGTAGAGAAAACCAGAACAAAATGTTAACAAGAAGATTTTTTGTGCATACAAATGAACGATTAAAAAAATTTTGCAGCGATTATTGATTTTATTTCTTGCGTAAAAACCATTATAGACCGTTTTAGGGTAACGAGGGAGATAGAGAGATCCTGTTTGACATGCCCAAATTTTTGAAACTCAAAGAATACAAAGTAGAATCGCGGAAGTAGAGAAAACTATTCGATATTTTTGAACTACCTGCATATTGGTGCATATTATTATAATAATATAGTAACTACATATTATAAAACCATTATAATCCGTACAGAAACTTTTTTCGTGACTTAAAAATGGCTAGAATTTAGAACAAAGTGAGAAAGAGAGAGAGAGATCATGAACAAAGACCCAGACCACCTGACTGTTACCTCCACACCACACCTGTGCTCGTGTCATGTTATCTCATTAAAAACTGTAAGAGAGGAACAAATACAAAATATGAGACCAATCATGGTTTTATCATTGAAGCAAACAAATAAAAATATTTGTGATAAAAAAAATAACAAAAGTTACAGAGTAAAACTTTTAACTTTATAAATGAAGCTATGTAGTTACTATCATCATTATTGATTTGTTGTGGTTCATTGGCTAAAAATTAAGGTATCCTTTATTATTTTGTACTTATGGTTTTTTGCTGAATATCATAACTGTAACAAGATGCCGAGAAATATCAAGTCTAATTCAATGATTATAAGTCCTCTTCACATCACGGTACCTACTACTCACGGTGAAACAACCAAAGTGCCGTTTCATGATGGTTTCTGAGGACCCCTGTA
>JAHZNB010000315.1:0-12459 GCA_027744295.1 Callyntrura guangdongensis | reverse complement strand
GTAGCCAAATTTCAAGTTGAAATAATGTTGTACACAAAAGTTGTGGATGTTTGAAAACCGAAATTAACATGGACAGCCATAGCCGTTCCTATTTCTTTTATACGGGGTGTACTTGAAATTGGTCTCAAATGAAAGTTCATGAAATACTATGATACTTTAACCGAACCACAATCTACTATGTTGGATTAAAATATTTGTTGGCCTTTGTCAATACCTTACAAAAATAAGATATTTATGAATTCATGTTCTACTGCTGCTCCATTTTAGTTGTTAGTAAAACAAATTAAACAAGATTTTTTTTGTAAACTTTATTTACGAAAGGCGTGCCTGCATTTGTCAGCCATTAGTAGTTGACCTTTACTGCAACTCAAATTTTTGTAGCCCGCCAATTCGATATTCACAACAACTTACTTAGATATGTTCAGCCAGGAAGTAAATGGTACTTAAGGTGCATTTAATTCGGATCAATGTTTCCATGCAATTTATCACTAGTATTATACCAAGAAAATATATGAAAACAAGATTTTTTATAGTACGGTTATTATACTGACTCTTTTTTAACTCATTGAAGACAATTATCCATTTGTGGTTAGTTATTATTAGTTAATTATTTCCAAAAGATGGAACATTTTGCCCATATTATAAAATTACGGTCTGAGCGTGTCTATCAACTCTACAATTAAAAACTATTACGACGATTTATTTTGAATATGCAAGTATTCATAATTTTGTAAATGCAGACATACATTAAAGCTTTACAGCAAAGTGATTTCTGCTGTAATGTGAAAGTTTTAACAGTCCACAGTTATGCATAATGTTATGATATATATCTTTAGTGTCGATGGATATTACCACCAATTATTACCTGTCTGTACTTAATCAGTGTACCGCGACACAACAAACCACTTTATTCTCTGGATTTAAGTGGTTAACCTATTCCATTTCAATTGGCCCCGGTATTGCATAAATGTTTAACCGACAGACACAGGCATATCAGTTTGACAAGCCGTCACTTGCAATCTGCAAACATTTTCCTCTAAAACACCATTAAATAATTCCGCTTTGTAATTTTGGCCATTTTATGGTTATTTTCTTTTCTCCGTCGAAATATACATACAAACCACATGTAATAGTCATTTTAGTTTGTATTCCAGGTTGACTTGTAAAAGTGACACGTCTAAAACCACACAGCCATGTTAGCTGAAAGGTGTTTAATTTTTGCAAGCAGTATGCTGGTTTTTGCTGATATGCTAGGGTGCAAGTCAATTCCCTTGCTTATCTCCCTTGCAAAAAAGTTACCAAATCAGGTATCGTCCTGCTCGACAGTAATGGTTGGCAGTGCAGAAACTCAACTTGATTTATTTGCTCTTTCTTCCGACAAGTTAATCCTAGCCACAACAAATGCCCACTCAAAATTTTCAGCTGAAAATAGAAGTAAAGAGGTTATCGATATTTTGTATACGTTACGTTACCGTCAAAATTGCAAAGTGGTTTGGGCGTTAGTAAACGAAAATAAGATGGAATTCCAGAAAAATGTAAGGTATTTAGGATTACAATTAAACAGAGACTACTTTATTTTCTACAGTAGAATCGACACGAATTCGTTACGGTCAACAATGGCTAGTTATTTTCAAATCAAACATAAATTGGCAATTTCCATAACCCAGCCAGAGTCCAACTTAAATATCATGGTCCTTACGCACTGTGCCTTCTGTGGAAATGATGGCGGTCATTTGATCACTGTATTGTATCTGAAGAAATCAATTGAATTTTCTGGACACGTGCAAAATTTTCATGGAAAGAACTTTATATTAAGCAGTTACAGCGCGTCTAGTATGGTAGTTGGGATAAAAAGGTGTGACCTTGAAAACAGTCCAAAGGGGGCTTGTTTAAAACTCTATCGGGGACTGGCTTCCTTTGCTATTTTTCATGTAATGAACCGATACAACTTTTCAGTGACCCCGGTATATTCTACAGGCGGTGGCACTGGTCTATTATTGAAAAACGGCACATGGACTGGTATTATTGGAGATGTTCTTTATAGAAAGGCAGATTTTGGAACAATTATTGCTCACAATGTGGAACGTGAAAGCGCTGTGGCTTTTGCGACCCCATTGATCAACGTGCAACTGTCATTTGTCACCGGTCTGCCCCTTCCCTTGTACTCATGGACGTCCATGTTTTGGCCATTGCAGGACAGTGTGTGGTACGCGTTTCTGGTAGTTTCTGCAGTTAATGGACTGGTGTTTTTTGGGGTTACAAATTTACTGAGCTCATTTACCATGACGCCGGGTATCAGCTACGTTAGACCATTCTCCTACTTGGTAGCTACATTGTTGGAACAGGATGGTAGAATTGATGGGGCGGGGCTATCAGTTAATTGTCTTTGTGCGGCTTGGCTAACATTTGGGATGCTCATAACTACTGCGTATCGTTCTAAACTGGTGAACGTATTAACCTTCCCGATTGTTTTGGCCCAACCTAGTACTTTTGCGGAATTGGCAAAAATGACCGCAGACGGTTATCAAGTGTCTCTGCAGTATTATGGAGGTGCGGCGTATAGATACTTACAAAGAAGTACCAATCCTACAGTGCAAAGCATATTTGGAGTCATGAAACTTGATGATAATCCAATACGATGTTTACAAAACAGTGTTATTAACAGCAGACATGCTTGCATTCTGTGGACACGTCAGTTGGAGTACTTAATTACGAGAAACATCACTGATCATAACGGTCACGTGCCCTTACAAGTATCCCTTGACGGCGTTAATCAGATTCAACAGAGCTTTGTATTCCGGAAGTACGACCTGCTCAAAGAAGTGTTTGACTTGGTTTTTGCCCCGGCTGTAACCATGGGTTTTATAGACAAGTGGACCGCCCTCGATAACACTATTGTGTTAAAAGAACGAAGAGAATGGGAAGCCTCTCTGGAAAAGTCCGTGTTGTCACACGGAACTACAGAAAATAGTGTGGAATTGGCGGCCATTCAAATTGAACAAATTTACGGGGTATTCCTAGTGTCCGGAGGGTTATTGTGTTTGAGCTTGGTGACGGTGATCCTTGAATGTTTGCATGGATTTGGATACTTACAACTGGTTAATCAAATTCGGAACTGTGGGCACCAATTCATGAAAAAGTTACGGAGCTATCGCTTGAATCAAGTGAACCAAATAGAGTTATGACTTAAAACTGTGTGTATAAATGTTGTATAATTTATAGCTTCAGTAGTGTTTTCGTATTTTTACAAATCAAGGCTAAATTCCTATGAAGAGTTCCGGGCATGAAAACTCTTACCTGTGATTGTCGAAGTTTGTACCGTTCTGTTTAGAAAAAGAGCTGCACAAAGTAATTTTGCAAATATTTGCAAGAAGAACTGGATTTTTTACATTCATTATCTTCCAGCAGTACCATGACTGTAATGACAGATTAACTATGTATAAAAAAATTCACATCTCACAACTCCATCAGTTATATATATTTACGCATTGTATTTTAATTTTCATCAGATGCATTTTCTTGTAATAAATATGCAGTAATGCTAGTTACAATCGTTAAATAGGGACAAAGTATTTTTCATATTTTAGAAATTGTGCAAAATACGACACATTGCAGATACTTAATCTGTCATATACCACTACTGCTACATGATTCAATTGCTTCTTTATGTTTTGCGTCACTGTGGTTCTAAAAGAAGCGACAAAGTATAGAAGGCCATAAATCATTTGATTTGCGGCTACTGATACGCACCAGCTAGCAAACATTAAAAACGACCACAAATGATCACAAAATGCCCTATTGACCTTCTAGCACGTGTTGTCTTTGTCTCAACGTTTAGTTTGCGTATCAAAACCGGATTCGAGTTCGCTGAAATTGAGACATAAATTCTTCAAGTGACACATCGCAGACACAAACGCCCGAAAATACTAAATAATTTAGTTCAAACAAAATAACGGGCTTTATTAAGCTCAATTACTTCCCACAACACGTGTAGAAAGAGCAAAAAAATATATAAATCTTTTGTGGTAAAAGAACAATGTAACGGTGATATAAAGCACATACGCATTATTTAAGCATGCAACCGTTAGTCAAAGAGAGAGAGAGAGTTAAGTATAAAAGCAAACGGATTTTTAAAATTCTTCACTCTCAATCAAATCGATTTCCTCCAAGTTCAATTTATTAACTATTTTGGCTACACAGTTGGCAAATTAAAACCAGTCTCGTCATGAGAATGTACGCGGTGATTACCATATTTTTGGTTGCAGCTATTGCAGTCGTGTTGGCGGCTCCACAGGTAAAATCGTTACTAAATTACTTTGTATTGTGCTAGAAATTTTTTTTATGAATGTTTTATTATTTTATGAATAGGGCGGTGGCCGACCTGGTCCTCCAGGTGGAGGCCCACCCGGTGGTGGACCTCCTGGTCGTCCGGGAGGGCCACTCCAGGTCGCCCTAGCCGACCTCCATGTGGTCGATCCACCACCACCACCACAGCTGGTACAACTAGTACCAGTGGTACAACAGGTGGGAGCGATTCAACTACGTCCAGCAGTGCTTCATCCACCACCACTAGCGGTACCACGTCAACTTCCAGCAGTACTACAGACTCTACAACTACCAGTGCACCACCGACGTCATAACTGTTTAAAATTACAGAAGTATAGTCACATTTTAATGTATGAATCTTAGCAAAATTATGGCTAACTAAATTAAAAATGCAATTTATAGGTTGCCATTTTTTCCTTATTTGTGGATAGTTCATTTAAATTGAAGTCTTTGAGTTGTGGCAAATAAATCAAATTAATTTGAAAATTTCAAATCAAATCGTTAATAAAATATTCAAGTAAAATCATGACCAAGGATGAATGTGGCAAATAATGGCAAGGTGACAAAATGGGTATTCCATTATTTTCCATTTTCCATTCCACCTGTGTGCGGGTGGACAGTATTGTCGAAATGGAAAATAAAGTTTTTCTCATTTATTTTGCAAAAACTGCTGAATATTTTGTAAAATAGTCTTTATATATATATTTGACCTATATACAAGTTCAACAGAGTACTAATTTAATTTCGTATGCCTTCGCCATGCATGCTCGCAGAATTGCCTATTATCTAGGTTCAAAAGAATGCTCTGAATTTTAGGGGAGTTTTTAAAAAATGAGTATATTGCAAAAATGTTGCATAAAATATGTAGCTGCATTTGTTGGGAATTGTCCTTGTATTATTTCATACATTCAAAAGGGGTTTAGCAGTACAAGTACCCCCAGCCTAGACATTAGATAACTGCATTTGTATTGCATAAGTATGGTTAGATTAAATGTTTAGAATATAATAACCCCACTGATGTTAAACGTCACGAGTCAGAATATGGAAAACATTCATTTAAAATATAAATTCGCCAGTCTTAATAAATCATTATCTTTCCCATTTCTAAATTTTACTAAATAAAATCGTCTATTAAAGTTAAACAATGCCCAATTCGAATGATATCTATGGTATACACAAAACATTTTACGTATGATTGCATTTTTTATGTGACAAAGTTGCATGGCTCGTAATATTTAAGGTGTAAAAATTATCCTGAAATTAAACCAAAGTTCTAAAAACAGGAATACGAATCCAAATAGGTATTTTTTGACTCAAATTTGTAATGTCAACTTAATTTATAAAGTTTGCTTGTTGAAAAGAATCACTGACCTTTAACTTCGTAGTGGTATTCCTAAACTTCTGTCTCCTTAAGTGTTAGTGCATCATTCGTCTCTCTTTGGACTTGTAATAAGAACATTTCTACTGCTTTTCTGCGTTTTTGATCCATACGACGTTTCCACATTTCAAAGCCTACCCACATTGCAATCGCGACTAGCATTTCGACACCAAATAAAATAAAGAATAACTGGACGTGCTTTTCCTCGTGCTGACGGTCCGACATGACAATGTTTCCAAGTTAAACTATATATTTTCAACAAAATTAATTTCAATGGTTCATATTGTGAATAATATTAATGTGAAGTTACAAATATTCTTAATTTTTTGGCATAGACATCATTAGCGTTACTTTTTAAACTTTTTTAATACACAAAATTTGCAAGAAATCAATAAATGATACGATTGCATACATATAAAACTTTTAAATGCGCAAAAAGTATATCTAGAAAATTTAAAATAAAGCAAGTTTAGCATTACTGTAATGTCGAAATAAGGATATAATATCTTTATATAAGCAAGGTTACCATCATGAATCATGACATTCATTTCCAGACTAGGTAATATGTCAGCAATAATACGAGTAATGCTATATACTTGATAAGTAACCTACTGACATACTATTAAACTCATTTCTGAAATAAGAAAAGTCCAGAATTGACAAACATCATACATTCGTTTTAAGAACTCTGGTACACCTATCTTGGTCACTGCCATGTAATAATTTACGTTTAATTTTTATGAAGACTGTTTAATCAACAAATATGATGAATAATTTTATAATCACAATAAATTAACTTGAAAGTAATTGTTTTCTACAAAAATCACATCCATAAACTAAAGCCTTTAATAACCAAGCATTGTTTATGTTAGTTCAGTTTCATCACTGGCCTTTTTATAAAAATTATGTTTAAAACGGTTAAATTGATTAAAAATTTGTCCTACAGCTGACACTCACTATTTGGTTGGAACTAAGTCTAAGTATGGTGTCACAATCGATGGTCATTTTTACAGCCATTTTAATTACTTGTATTTGGAATTTTTTATTATTAAACTCATATAATTATTTTAATGTTAGCCACAATCTTATACGTAACGCCCTGTTATGACAGCGAAGCAAAAATAGACTATAACTATGAAATTGTTTTACCATGGAAAACTTTTTACAAAAATAAAGAAAGTGAACTAAGAACTCAACAGCTTATATTGTTAAAGACATACAAAAAATTACGCCACACGAAATGCTCCTGTTTATAAATAGTGGTCTCACACTTTCGTGTAATAAAATGATATTATGGCAGAATGGCATAATTACAATGATTAAAGATTACCGTGAATTATGAAGTAGTTATGGTGACCAAGCCAGAGCCATTATGAGTTTGTAGTAGCGAGATTTTTCCAATAATTATCAACCAAGCTTGAGAATTGTTACCTATCAAATTAATTACAGTCAACGTTAAACCAACACGCGATAGCTTCTTTCTTCTACGACTCGTAAAAAGAGGGTAATGTATGTACATATATGCAATTTACTGGGCACACGAGGTAGTCTTTGTTTTTAGATGCCAGCTTACTACTGTGATTAGCTGTTTTTGAAAATTCAGATTTCAAAAGCAGTATGTGCATAGAAATAACACTGAAATTTTGTCGTCGGGAGTGAAAATACAGTTTTTGCTTGTTGAAATACACTATATTATATACCATCCTTTTAATGTGTTGTTTCACATCTAAATCTAAACATTTCACAATTGGGTTTCCATTTTGTTAGTTTGGACCAGTTCATCTACATCCAAACTTTCTTGTGTCGATAATGATGGCGAGGAATTAATATAATAATGCTCGCCTTTGCATGCCCTACACAGTTTCCAAACTTTAACACCACAACAAGTACAAATGGCGAGAATCGGTAACAACGCGTATATTGTAACAAGCATCACAATTGGGTCGTAACCGCTGGTCATAATTATTAATAATAGCAGAGTTTTAGTTTTGACAAAAAAAAATTCAAATCACTTTACTTTTATCTTTGTGCTTTTGTCCCAAATTAATGACTTACTGCTCCCCGACTTTAGTCACTCTTTACAAAACTTTACCTGATTTTTTTTATAAATGCTAAATTACAATCGCTTTTTACCTATTCAATTGTTAGGAAAAACAAACACCCGCATTAATTTCTAGACATATGTATATTGACTACTTTCTACTGGTACTTAAATAGAAAATGTCGTCACTTCCAGCACAAAATCAATGATTGTGCCAACAGGTTGACGCGGAAAATGACTCTCGCAAGATGGTCGCAACCACAAAACGAAAATAAGTCAAAAGTTCCCATTTAAATACATTGCAAAGAAATGCTTCCATGCATAGCTTTGCAAAGAAAGTAGAAGAACTCGGGAGGGGAGTGTCGTGCATTCAAGGAGAAACCAAAAGTGCTAGCATTCTATTTTCCTTTCTCTATACAAAAATTATCTAATTATGAAAGGGATTTCTGCTTTGAATATATACATAATGTTGCTGGAGAAACTATTAGAGTGATTCGGTTGATGAGTTATATGACTGATAGATAATTGCTTTTGTACATTCATTCCACACTCGACTCGTTTTTGTCAGGAAATGTGGCTCTATAATAGTGACACAATATAATATGTATGTTGGTTGCTGATCAAAACGTATGTTTTGAAGTCAAGAGTCAGTAAGTCTGCTTCCTACTTCTTCACTACCTTGATTTTGTTGAAATTCATGGTATGTGAATTACATGAAGTAACTCTTTAGTATAACTACATGCACCAATGTAACAATGACAACCTCTGTCCCAAGTCCAGTAAAGGATATTTGAATCTACACATATGATAACGTCCAGCAAGAAATTTTCAACTCCTTCTAACTCCCCTTCTGGAGCCACTTACCTCGCTTAGAGAAGTCCAAACCCCTAGATTTTGTAGGGTAAGAGAGACGTAATTTGTTTAACATAAAACATAGTTATGCGTTGAACGAAAATCAATTTCCTTAAAGTTACGTACATTCCTTGGTTGCACGATATACGTAGCTATCCGAAGTCAATGAAGCCAATTAGTAATGAATCATGATAAATGGCATACATAATAAATATCTTACAGTGATTACATACATGAGACAACTGTAATTTGCAGCTGAAACTGTACTTGTAGCACAGTTTTCGAAAACTACGTTTACTTGCAGTGCATTACCAATGTCTTGACTTGAAAATCAAGTTGCCTTGGTCTTATAAACATCTACACTAACAAGTGTCTTGAGAAAGTAAGCATTGAAAATTATTCGGAAATAAAGCCTATGCAGGAAATAAGATTTATAATTGGAGAAACAGCAGAAGGAAATGGGTGTGAGGAATAGAAAAATTCCGGAGTCAAGGAAGAGACGATGGTATCAATATTTTCTTAAAAGCTTTACTCACTTTTACTTAAAATCCAGGCTTTATTCTTACATTTAGCATAATACTACAATCCAATGTATTCACACTATCAAGTGCATAAGCCAAAATTAAAATTAATGATCGTTGCCTCGTCTTCGCAACAGCGCAACTCTTGGAATAAACGCATTTGTGTGTATAATTTGATGAGTTCTCATTCGACGAATCCCAATTCTTAAACCGGTGTAAAAAAAATAATGGCCAGAACTAATATCCCAAAGGGCACAAGTAGGAAATGACGATCTACAGGAACAGTCGGTGTCTCGGTAGGGCGGCCAGTCTTAAATCCGTTCCAAATTATCAAAGATTAAAATTATATAATTATATTTTAGAAGATTTAAATATTGATTTAGCAGTAAGTACAAACCAATATTCACAATCATTCTGCGCAATAACTATTTTTTTAAATTAAACTTAAAGAGACAGAGCTAGAACCCCAAGTTAAACAGTGCCTTTCTATATTTCTCTGTTGTCTAGAGCATCAAAGTCGAGTGTTTAGGAATGTTTTATACTTTTTAAGCGATATTTGTAAAACGTTTGCAACAAATATTTCTTAATAAAATGATACCTTAAAATGATTAAAACTACAAAAAATAATGTAACTTAGAAAAAAAATTATGAGTGGAACCTTTTGTTCCTAGGGGAAATCGGGATACACTAGTAAAAACGTCTTTAGTATCCCATGTATGAATTATTACTAAAATGNATGAGTGGAACCTTTTGTTCCTAGGGGAAATCGGGATACACTAGTAAAAACGTCTTTAGTATCCCATGTATGAATTATTACTAAAATGCAGCCATGTTTAAGACGGCGTGTAAACTAAAAAAATTGTTTTTTAGTACATATAGTATACATATATGGATGTACAACTGCCCGAAATGTCAGTACGCGAGGATACAAATTTGGTGTCTCGTGTGCGGCCGTTCGGCAAGCTGTACGTAATGATTTTAATCCTTATACAAAATTAAAAAATGCCATGTTACATATATATTAACATGATCTTTTCGTTATAGTTAGTTCCTTAGGTCAAGTGGAAAGAATACGCTACTGCTACCATGATACTTTAGGTAAAACTATGTATGTAACAAGGTTACTAAAAATATTGCATAATATATGGTGTAACCCAGAATCAAATGCTGTTCGTGAAATACACAATGTTTTGTAAGATTTTTTGTGAAATGCTCAAGTATGTATTACTGATATCAAATTACTAACGATATTATGCGGATGCAATAATAGTGAGATGTCTACAGAAGTTTTATAAATAATAAGTAGTCCATTTTTTCTTAGGTCAAGTGGAAAGAATACGCTACTGCTACCATGATACTTTAGGTAAAACTATGTATGTAACAAGGTTACTAAAAATATTGCATAATATATAGTGTAACCCAGAATCAAATGCTGTTCGTGAAATACACAAGTTTTTGTGAGTTTTTTTGTGAAATGCTCAAGTATGTATTACTGATTTCAAATTACTAACGATATTATGCGGATGCAATAATAGTGAGATGTCTACAGAAGTTTTATAAAAAATAAGTAGTCCATTTTTAAGAGAATGGCATTCATTGTGAGGAACCGGTTACAAAGTAAGCGTCCATTGGATTTATTGGTAAATTCTGTTGACTTTCTTGCAAGTAAGTTGCATTTATAATGTGAAAAATGAATAATGTCACCTCCCACCTGCTAGATGATGCAATTGGAGCAACAACACTACGAAACGATTTTATGTACTACAACTACATACTAGCTATTCGGATACATGAAAACATTTTGCGAAGTCAAGTCGTTTGTATTTAACAACACTTGTATAATAAATAACAAAAAACATTTTCAGATTTGAGCCAAATTATTGAGTATTAAAAAATTAAAAAATATTATAGAAATTGTTAACAAGATCTAAATTATTAACAGATGTTTTTGTTTATATTTGTATATCTAACGACAACAATAGCAACCTGTCAGCACATCTGTAGGTCGAGTTGTATGTATTAAATAGACATATGAGGATAGGTTCAAACTTATGTCGTCAATTTTCAATACGTAAGCCAATACCAGTCTGTATAAAAAGTTGTTATGGATGGAGCTCATATAAGCTGTATTTTTGATAATTTTCCCTCAGACTGACACAATTTTGGGTGCTGCAATTATGGAGAGAACATTTTAAAAATGTGGTAAAGTTTGCAAGTGTTCAGTTGATAACAATGATTCATTTTTAATGATTAATTAAACAAATCTGAGTAAGAACAATCTGCACACATTTCCCCAATAGTGATACATATGTACATATTTTTCATTTCAAATGGCTGTCCACGGTCCAGCGGTAAGATTTGTGATGAAATAAAAAGATCTTTCTGGCGACACGGTCCATAGACAATAAGAAAATGGTATCATCGGTTTGACATGGGTTTCCACTCTCTGAAAAATAGGCCTTAACCAAAGACATCTTAAAATATGGCAAATCACATATGCAAAGAGAATCTGAGCCATCGAGGGAAAAGATGAACGACAAACTGTTCGAGTTATACCATAAATTTGGTAATAAGTGTTAGTTCAATGTGGATAAGTTTACATTTTGTTCACGGATTATTCCTTCAATGTGCCAGATAGATTTTCCATATGCTTGTATGAAACAAGAAAATAAATGTGAAGCATATCCAAAATTCATATCTTCATTCCACTGGGATTTATTTTATATTTATAACCGCTGGTTCCTGGAAACGAAAAACATTTACATGAGCTTAGATGAAGACAACGAGGGAAACAACCAAGTGAATGAGCGTGGTTCACACCTTACTTAATGCATCCCAAATGCATCTCAACCCTTTAAATAACATATCACTAGAAAGCCCATAAAAATCGCTATTGTTTGATATACAAGGTATTGAATGCCTTGCAATAGGGATAAGTTTCGTTTAAGTAAACAATTGATTTTTTCAACGGGAAATTCGTAGGATTCGACATGTAGCACCGAAGGCATATCAGACCTTAATTAACATTACGTTAGAAAGACAATAAAATTTTCTATAGACCGATCACTAGACATATGTACATGATTTTGTTCTGAGATAATTGAAGGCAAACACTGACCAGGAATTTCGATATGTAAGTAAAGTTTTAGGTTTTATTAAGGATCCTAAAGATCCTTTATAAAAATGGCCTTCGTGTCTGGTCCTTCCGTCCGCCCGTCCGGCCGTCCGCCCGTCCCCTATTTCTTGTATGCGCGATAACTTTTGAAGGAAAACGAATTTCCAAATTCTGTTTTCGCCAATAGATAGGTATGGACCATAGCTCGGTCAAGTTCGAAGATGGG
>JAHZNB010000314.1:0-14061 GCA_027744295.1 Callyntrura guangdongensis | reverse complement strand
TTTTGTGTTGACGTAGTAATAGGATCCAACATACTACCACCGGGTCGTGAGAGGGGTGTCAATCGTGGTATTTCTGCTGAAAACCAAAAAAATGTTATTTATTCATATCTGACTGAACTGAATTCTTAATCTTTCAACAGCCTTTTTACTACTACGACATTGCCAAAATACGCATTGAAAAGGTAAACTACGGTTTAAATGCATCAAAATTTTTATCCAAATGATACTACTCCCGTGGGAGTTGACCTCAACATTTCGTCATTGGAAGAAAAAAATCCATTTTTTATCGTTTATCGTGAACACAAAGAAGAGACTAGAAAACTAGTAATCTGTAAGCACTACGAGAAGCGTAAGCGTACTGTATGTAGGAACATTCCTACTATGACGTAAATTGTGATGATCAATAACCTCTATTATATCCGCTGCCACTGCCACCAGATCTGTTCTCCAGACCACTCCGATTTTCATACGACGAAGGCTTATCTATTTCACGTGTTGTTCCTGTTCCACTTCGCCTTAAATCGCCGCCCACCTGCTGTGGTGTACTCTGACGGCCTGGCGATTTGGGAATTTTGCTAGAGCCCCCCTTCATTTGAACTTTTTTTGGCGACTCTTTCCCATAATCAGCAAACGGCAGTCTAGAGGATACGTCTTTAGATTTTTGATAAGGACGACTTTTACTTTTCTCCGCATCTTTCCACGGGACCTCTTCATAACTAGTTGTATCTGTATCTTGGGTCGTAGAGGATGTTGTTTGACCGTAGTTACCTCCATCCGTAGTAGAATCCAGAACTGTTTCTTCTGGAAGGTGACCTAATTTGCTACGTCGTTTCTTCATCTGCTCATACTTTATCAACTTCTTGAAGTCTGCAATATAAGAACCAACCGAGCATTCCACAAACATTATCATGACATTTCCGATAAAGCTATAAGTGACAGCCTGTAACGCAAAACGCAATGAAAGTCATTATAACGTACCACGAATAAACTTTTCCAGTGTTTCTTCATCGGACACATCAAATCCCTGCTCTATTAGGAATTCCCGAATTTCTTCTTTAGTGAATGTTGGCATTTTGATTTCCGCTCCTATTCCCTAATACAACGGCTATTCTAAAATCCAACTACAAATTTTGGCACGGTTATAATTTCGAAAATATATGAACACGTAAGACTATTTGCGGCTTCGTGTTTGTTTACAAATACTTGTATAGTAAATATAATACGGTATGCGTATTTACTATTTAGTTTTGTTGTAGCTGTATTTACCCGTTGAGATCGTTGAGAGAGACATTTCGCGGCGCAAAGATTGGGGCATGAAGGGATTGTCGTTTCATATTATTTAGTACAAAATTTACATCAATGCATTTTACATATATGATTTGTGTGGCATTGGCCATTGGGGATAACATTGAAACACGTGAGCAGTATTCATGCTATGCTTGCATTGCGGACGGGACAATGCATTTCTTGCGCGAGGCAGTAGTAGCAGTAGTCCATTGAACTGTCTTTTCGTCCTTTTCTTCACCATTTCCAGTCAGTTGTTTGTTCGGAACAACCAACAACGACCACAAACTGGTTTAACCGCTAGAGATCGTTTTCTTTATACATTAATATTTGCAAGATCATTTAATTTCTAGTTAGGTTATAATCATCCTGTGTTTACACCTAGAATTTAGTCCGATTTAAAATCTTTTTTCCGGTACGTAGTTATTATTTGATCTGGATAATTTTTCCATCGGTGGGTATGAGTTCCTTTCGAGTCGCGTTCGGAGCCGGTTTATCAACGGCGGTAAAAAGTAGTGGTAAGCAGGGATTAGTGAGAAGTTCTCCAGCGCAGAAATGCTGGTTGTCTTCTTATACCCTTTCCAAACAGTTCCACAGTTTTCACTATTTCCAATCAACATTCCCACGGGTATTAGTGGCAAATGAAAGCGGCAATGTTTTCGACAAGAACCAGGAAAGACGGAGAGATAATTTTCAGCCGTATTATTTGTCGACTGCTGGAATACATTCCAGTGCTCCCAAGTAATTATTTTAACTATTAATATCAAAAATAGTGAATCGGCTTGTTAATTTTGTTCAGTTTGGTACAAGAATTCTGATTGCAAATCAAATTATATTTTAATTTTGTTAATCTTGTCATTTGTCGTGTTTTCTCAATTTTATCGCCATTTTAGATGCAGAGTGGAGGCTAGGATTGACGAAAGTCTTAATCGGCTGGATATTGAAATAAGGAGAGTGGGACGAATTCGAAGGCAGGAGGTGGACGACATTTTTGACGATATTAAAGAAATGAGTAATTGCAACATTTTGATAGACAAACAAAATTATTGGCTTGAAAGATTACTTATTATGTATGTCATGTAGCGAGCGGGTGGTTTTTACGATACATTTTTGTGTTAATTTAAGTACGTTAATTTTTCTCGAATATCTCAGAGAAAGCAACTAGCAGTCAAAGTCTGATGATAATCCGATGCTGCGGCGAACTTATTCCCGAAGAACCTCTACACAGCCGAACCGAGTTGGTTCAACAAATCTGGAAAACCTTAGAAAGTTTAAGTTAGAATATACACCATACTTTAAATTTGAATATTAATTTTTTTATTCTTTCGTTGAGTTTGACGTGACATTTACTCATACGGGAATGTTATTCTTATTATTTCCAAAATGTAATACAGAAGTCCCGATGGATGTTAGTGGTCAGTCCAAGTAAGTAGCCAGTATATACTGTTAAATCAAATTTTAACTGTACGTTGTTGTCACATAAATATTTTTAAATTTGACCACTTTCTCCAGCGATATGGAAAGTGCTGAAGGAATTTTAGGAGTGATGAAACAAGCCGGTATAGAGCCCAATGACGACACTTACGTCACCTTAATGACCTGTTATGCTAAGCATGGAGACATTAGTAATGTGCACAGAATTGCCAAGGAATGTGAAAGCAAGGAGATATTCTTAATCGATCGAGATTTTTTAAACGTGATATTCGCTTTAGCCACTAATAATCAACCTCAATTAGTGGATGAAATCTTACCTTACCTCAAAAAGCACTCTGGTTTCAACCAGGAAGCCACATCCATTATTTTACGACTGGTAAACAGTGGTCAAGAGGAAATCGCATTTAAAATATTGTCGCAAATGCTCCCCATGAGACGAGAGGATGGCCGCGTACCTTCGGGAAATTTCTTTATTAAACACTTGATTCAACTAGGTAGACCTTCGGAAATGATCATCAAATACTGCAAAATGCTACAAGACCAAGACCTTAACAAATTTGCACTGCTCAGAGCATGTGAATTTGCTTTGATGGCAAAGTCCTTTGAGTTAGCTATGGAACTGTTTGAAACTTTACAACAAGCTGAATTTCCTATCAGACAGCATTATTTTTGGCCGTTTTTTGCCACAGCGTCCTCACAACAGGGTAAGCTTTTTGTAGCAGCAGTTTATTTTTGTAGCCAATCCGCACGTTCAGGAAGTAAATTAAAGAGCAAAATACTTGTAATATTACGTACGTCTTTGTTTAGATATATACTTTGGATTGCGGTGCATGCGCGATCTGGGTCTGACACCGAGTGCAGACACTCTCAGAGACTATGTTATACCGAATCTGCTAGAGAAGCAAACAGAACCCACTGAGCGCACCTTGCAACACCTCAGTAAAGCCACCAAGATTCCGTTGGACAATATAGTATCCTCTGCCATGTTACATCTATTGTCTGGAAATCAGCTGAAACTTGCGGCTGATTTTGGTAATTGGTAATTTTTAATTCTAGTTTTAGTAGTGTTGTAAATATAAATACATAACCTCGTTCCATGTTTTTAGCGACTCAATACCGCCTTAGGTTCGCACACCCGTTTTTGCGACGTACCGTTATTTCGAGTTACCGCAGAACTAATGACATTGAGTCCTTCACTAGAATCATCGGAAGTTCTTGTCTTGACGGGGACGATTCTGCCCGCGAGGATGTGGGCATGATGCTTTTGGAATTGATCGATGCATTTAGAGAACCAGAAAAGAAGGCTGCTGCATTGGAACCTGTTCTCAAGCAACTGCTTGCCAATGGCTTGGGTCTCTCAAACAGTGGGTCAGACTTGCTACAAAACAATTTAGGGGAGGCGCTGACACCAGAGTTGGCGACGACAATAAGTCAACTAACCTCGTCAGAGCTGACTCCCAAAATAACACTACCAGATGCAGCAGCCAGAAGTATGGGAGGATCGGCTCCTGGTGGTACGGACGAAAAATCCAGCCAAGAACTGGAACATATGCTGGCTGAAGCTATAAAAAGAAATAATCCCACAAAGATGATTAAAAAAGCCCTGCTATATAGTTACTGTCGAGATCGAAACCTGGAGAAACTGGAAAAGCTTAAAGCAGAATTGGAACAGGATGAGTTTGTCTTTACCCCTGGTCTTCAAGCCATGTTTATGGACCTATACGCTTTGAATGGGAAATTGGAAGAAGCTAAAGCTTGCTATGAAGAAGTGAGAAAATCGTTAGAAATGAAAATGGACGACATAAAAATTCTCCGCTATGCCGCAGTACTGCAGGCTGGTGATGATCTAGAAGGATGTTTGGAGGTTCTAAAAACTGCGCCACGAAATGAATCTCATAAGGCCACTGGAGGAGCCCAGCAAGTCGCTGTCTGGAAATTACTAAATTCAGTGGCAGAAATAAGCCCAGAAAAGGTTAAGGAAGTTTTCAACGTTCTCAATGACAGAAAGCTGATGGCAGTAAATACCGTCACTCTTGGACCCTTGGTAAAAGCGTATCTAACCAAGGATGATTTGGAGGGGGCGCTAAAGGAATTTGAACGATGTGTTAATGAATATCGTGTAACCCCGTGGAAGCAAGAGCTGTTTTGCAGGTTCATAAAAACAGAGGATGCTGAGAGATTACAAAAAGTTATGGACTTGAGTACCCTCATCCACGGGGAGGTGAACAGTATGTATGATCTCGTTTTTGCCTTTATTGACTGTGGAAAATTACGTCAAGCCAAGAAAATCCTGGATACGCCGGGACTCCGGACGAGAAATGATAAAATTGAACGGTACTGTCAGCGCTATTGTCAAGAGAATCGGGTAGCCGAATTGGAAAATTTAATTCAAGTCACCAAAGATCTCCTGGATGTGGACCGAAGCTCCATGTACTTTTACCTGCTGCAAGCTTACTGTAAATTGGGCGACCCTGACAAGGCTCTCAGCGTGTGGACATCAATGCAGGAAGAGAATGTACATCCCTCCGTTGAACTCCTTATTTACCTGGCCAATTTTTTACAGAAGAATAACCGTCCGGTGCCATTTGTGATACCGGACGCGTCAGAATTGGAAGGCAATTCGGACAATTTTATCTCGTCTCCCTCTAAACCACAAAAGTCGGAGGACGCTCCTTCTACTACAACGGTCACATTGCCCCGGTCCATTACTGAATTTCGTCGGTGCATTGACATGAATGACATTGATAGGGCCCTTCAAATTTTGCAACGGATGGAGGCAGATGGGTCCACTTTGTCTTTTACGGACACCACTAACCTGATTCAGCGTCTCGCTAGAGCTGAGCGTCTCAATGAGGCCACTCGTTTAACGGACCAGTTATTGGACGAGGGTCGATATCCATTACCTTCCACCTTGAAATTTCTGGTTGGACGTTTAGCAAACGCGGGAGATATCAATGCGCTGGAAAGATTGGACGAAAAGCTTTCGTTGGAGTTGAAACGACAAGTTATGTTGAATAGTCGCCGGTGTTTGGCTTACAATAATGCCAACCGTGGGCCAGAATACTTTGAAAATTTTATTGTGAAAACGGTAATGAACGCTGTTGGGGTTAGCAATGCTGGCGAGGACGCTGCTGAAGTCAGTGGTGGTGATGCTGCTGCAGAAACAGGAAATATTCCCGTTTCTGGAGCTATAACCCTGCTATCAAGAAATGAACACTTGCTACCCAAATGTAAGACAAAACGCAGACGAGTTTTGCTGGTATAATACTTTCATGATCTAACATAATTTCCCTGTTGGTTTTTTTACAGATGAGGATTTAATCGTCCATGCACAAGGGATCCATCGTCGGGCTTTGAATAATTCCCTGTACGGGTATTTCATGCTAAAGAAGGAGTATTCCCGGGCGACTGAGATTTGGAATAACACAGTAAGAACTGGATTTTGCAAGAGAAAAGCATTTTTCAGCATGGTAGATTTTCTTTAAATAATGTTACATTTACATCTTGTTATTACTCTGCAGCTGAAATCGGAACCTCGAATCCTATTCAGAACATTAAGTCTAGAAGCCAGAAGGAACAAAGATAGTCAGCTTGCTAGGAACTTGGCTTCCCATGTAATGGGCGCAGAACAATTGGCAGCACCTGCCAAAGCTATTGCTTGTAGCTGTGTTTTGGATGTGTTGGGTATTTAATTAAAAATTATTCTCTAAAATTATTTATTTTCTCTTTAACGCAAACTTGACTTGACCTTTGTTTTTATACCTTTTCATGTAGGCGGAAACGGAGAAATTAGCGAGGCACTTAATTTTCTGGACGAGTCGTTGAAAACGATACAATTGGAAGACTACCCTGTCAGCGTTCTTGGTCGACTGAAGGAACTTGCAGACGCAGCTGGCAAAAAATTTCCTCACCAAATTCCTGAATCGCGCAATCGTCGCGCAAGAAAACGGGCTGATTCTAGTGATAGTGATAGCGATTAATGACTACGCGCCTAGTTAAGTTTCCATTGAGTTTAGTCAGTCAGTCTAATTGTCTTACGTATAGAGCTACTAAGAGAGGGTGTATTCTATTCTACATTTTTTATCTATGCCTAAGCAGGTATAAATCGCCTCATTTTTTGTGTAATGTGTAATATTATTTTTTCGAATTAAAGTAAAATGTAGGAAAAAACAGAGTGAGCCAGCTATAGTTTAGTTTTAGTAAATTTGTATGAACTGGTAGGTAGTAGTAGTCTTAGTGTACATTTTTGTGACTTTTGACTGTGTATGTAGCCTATAATAAAGTTAACGCTAGTCGAAACAATCACGTTTAAAAAAATCAATTACATAACACAAATTTTGTTCATTCTTCTCATTTCACATCATCAATATTAACCTTTTTAATGCTGCCAGACATTTATAGAAAGTACTGTATTAAAAGGTAATCTTATTATCATACATATCACGTCGTGTATGTATTTGTAACATAAAATCTCTGCAACGACAACATTAGAAGAATTATTAAATTACCAAAGTGACATTGCGAATTGTGACTGGAACAAAAGTACTATGTATGTACAAGTGACAAATCAAAAAGATGGAAGAAGTGACGCGCAACTGACTTCTATTCGAGCTGCATTCTGTGTATAAACCATAAAATCGACATTTAGCTTAGAAAGTACTGTATTAAAAGGTAATCTTATTATCATACATATCACGTCGTGTATGTATTTGTAACATAAAATCTCTGCAACGACAACAATATTAGAAGAATTATTAAATTATCAAAGTGACATTGCGAATTGTGACTGGAACAAAAGTACTGTGTATGTACAAGTGACAAATCAAAAAGATGGAAGAAGTGACGCGCAACTGACTTCTATTCGAGCTGCATTCTGTGTATAAACCATAAAATCGACATTTAGCGATCGTCACCACTGACAAACTGACAAGAGAGCAAAGCTACCAAGTAGTACAACTCGTAATATTATAAAATGTGTAGGTACGTATATACATGCAATAATCATATTCAAACATTTACAATGTCAGTACTTATAATAATAATTAATTAAATAATAGGATGCTTAACTTAATTCCTTGTAAATTTAACTTACATCAGGACGAATGTCGATACATATATGTAACTTATAGGTTTTGCATGTTTTTATAATAATTTATTTAGGCACCAACAACGTCTCTCTTAGCAATGTGTACTTCGTCGACCCCACTGCAACTTTTACCAGTAATTAACGCGAAAAATTAAATATTTTTTGCAATAAATATTATCAAGCTACCAACTACGTAAAACTTTAAACCTAGCTAGCTACCAAACAAACTAAAAAGCAGCCGAAAAGGCTGTTTCTGACTCGTGGCAAGTTACGACGTATATCTTTGTAAAACGTGACATACAGTTGCATATAGCCTGCAATAGAAAAGTAGCAGTTGAAAAATTTACTTCTAGGGCCAAAATTATCCAAAATTCAGTGTAATTAATCGTTACTTTCAATTTTAGGATTGAACTGGAAAGTTTTGCACCAGTAGAGAAAACGGTTTAGTTGATGCGTTTGCTACGACGTTTCGTTCATACTCGTAGTTATTTGTGTGTAGATAAATTTACCAATGCTAGCGTTTGCGAACGTTCTGACAATTGTTTTTAAGGTTTCGTTGTTGTTGCTCGCAGTAACGCGGTCATTTCATTTTGGACATGGCCCTTCTTTTGGTGGCACGACCACAGACTAGACCAAAAATGAATATACATCCGACGACGCTCATGGCGACTATAAGAAAATAATTTCTACTGGGTGACTCTTTTACAGAAATGACGATGTCTTGTAAAGATTCCATTTTGGGAGGGGATGCCCCTGCCATCCGGAACAACTCTGATCGCTGGGAGAGTAACTCTCGGCACTTTGGATGGAGCATGTGGCTCCCTTTCACAGTAGACTTTTCCTCTTCAAGTTTACTGTACAGACAGGCCACCACTACAACGAATTAAAGGAGGGATTAAAATGTGAAAAATTATTACTACGGTGGCACTGAAGAGTAGCCAAGAATTATTCAAAATTTTCTTACGTCTTCCTTCGCCCGGAGGTACATTATCACAGTATCTTAAGAGATCCATGGCACAGGCTTGATTCAATAGGGGATCCGTATGAATATCCACCATTGTTGACTTGATAAGCTGAGCCACCTCTTTCATACATTGATTCGACGGAATTTTGTTTTCTCTGAAAAGTAGTTTCAGACATTCTTCGGTTTTTCCTTTGTCACCTTCATCGTTATCGATTCCAGAGTCTTTACACGACGTTTGAATCTAAAAGGAGGAGACAAAAATTTTTAATTAAATTTTAACTTGTTGTGACAGATCCAACATTATTTATCAAAACAATATATGGTAAATTGTGCTAAGTTACCTCCGTCCTACATGCCGCATACAAGATTCCATCCAGTCGAATATCGACCTGCGCTGCTCCCTCCAGAATTCCTTCAATATGTTCCTTACAGCTGGTTGTAAGCCGGCTCTTGGGATTCACAAAAACTTCCTTAAGACACGCAATAACTCTTCCTTCACCTGGTCGTACAGCCCCGCAGAATTTGACTATGTCTAATTTACAAGATTTGTGCAACCGGGGGCTTAGCCGGGAGTCTGAATTTTGTTCCATAAGGCGCTCTCTCACAACTTTACCGCACCGTGCCATATCGAATCCCTCCTTATTGAAATGCATTTTCAGGCAAAAAACTAAATTGTCCACACGAGGCCCGGAACAAAAATACTTGATTTCACTGTCGCATTCCCGAGCCAGCGTCATGTCTACAGAAGAATCCAGGTTTACTTCTTGTTGCACATGAAATAGTTTCCGGTGACAGGGGGAGTCCGGGATGATTTTTTGCTCGTTGTTTCGTAAGCATTCCAGAACTCTGCCACCGCCGGGTACAATATCCTCGCAGTGATCTTTTATTTGTTCTCTACAGCAATACAATTTTCATACAATACACGTCGACGAAGTAGATTTTATTATTTTATTTTATTTCTGGGGTTACCTGCAAACTGCATATAGAGAATTAGGATCAGCTTTGTCCGTCTCCAGCTGAATTTTGGACAGGATTAAATAACGAACTTGTTTTCGACATCCTTTGTTAACTCGTTGTGTTTTCTCGTTCACCGTGTCATCTCGAATAATTTCACTGAGACAGCCAACTAGCTGTTTTTTTTTGGGGAAATAAATTATTAAACTGACTAAAAAATGCACTAATTTGAACACAATCATATTTACTGTGTTTTCTAGTTGAATTATTTTATTTTATTACTGTTGGTGAAGACATACCATTCCTGCAGTAATTGGTCGCATCTCATTACAGAATCGGACCACACTCTCGTGACATTGGGCTTTGAACTTGGGGGAAAAACTGATGTCCTTCAGTCGGAGTAACTGTAAATGTTCCACACTGGCGCGACACTTTTTGCTCTTCATTTCCCCTTTATAGTCAATGAGACATTCAAGCATGTCACTATCGTCAGACTTTTCATCTGAACACTTGTTCTCAATAACGTCCTTGCAGTGTCTCCAAATAAAAGGATCTACTGTGGGATTCTTCATTTCTGCCACAGTAAAATTCCCTACAGCAATCTTACAGTCCCGGTCTAGTTCCTCCAGATGATCTTGCAAACACTCCAACTCTTCACCGGGTTTCGTCTTGTCTGAACACAAGTCGGACAGATCACTTATACAATTCATTTCTACCTCCGGCATAAGATGTACACTCATCGCTCTTTGCCTCATAGTTTGGCGCACCCTCTCAGCACAGTAGGAACTGATTTTACTTTTAGAACTTTTTTCGGATGAATCAATGTTTCGGAACAAACAGGACAGGATCAAGGGGCCTGGGGAGGGTTCGTTATTTCTAGGATATTGCGCCCAATCGTCCCTGGCACCGCAAACTTGAACGGCATCTTTGTGACACGCTTCGTATAGCACAGAGTCCATAGGAAAGTCACGCGCTAAAAAGTACTGAATTTGAAGAAGGGTCATCTCACATTTTTCTGTCATGACACTATTGTCTGCACCAATGCTAGCGTCACTGGACAACAAATTCATGAGACAGTCCATAACTTTATTGGGAGGCACGCGGTCGCAACTGGATTTCTCTACCACTGGTTGACAATTCTGTTGAAGAACTGGGTCCACGCGCCAGTCTCCGGACACGTCGGATAACTTTACCAGTGTTTCCAGCTCTCTGACGCACTGATCACTAATCCTATCATCCAGATTCCGTGATTGAGCATGAGACATGAGACAGTGAATGGTTCGTCCGCTGAGACCTTCCCCAGCACAAAAATGTTCTTTGTCTTCCTTACACGCGCTCAGTAATTCCGGCGTCACTCTAAAGTCTTCCAAAAGTGCGCGGCGGTGTTCCTTTATTTCCTCTACACAGTCTCCGTTCAGTTCGTGTCCTTTGTGGCTTTCATTTTCCAGACACAAAAGTATCTGTGAGAGACGTATGTTTCTATCGCTACTGCTGGCATCCCGACGACACTTGAACTTTTTAATTTCATTTTTACACGTAGAAACAATCCCGCTGGCGCGATAATCCTGCCAACCCAAACGTTGTCTCCGGTACAATTGCTCTCGGCAGTCACCACTCATTTCTTCGGCCAGTTTGTGTTTTAACAGACATTTATACACACGCCCGTTTCCAGCTTGTACTCGAGAACAGAACTTTTCTCGATCATCTCGGCACGAAAAGAACAGAGCTCGGTCCAAGTGAAAGTCATCCATTTGTAGCTCCGCAATGCGTAAAATTTCCACAGCACAACGACCAGACAATTCCTTGATTTTATCAGAAAGACATTCGATCGTTTTCCCTTGTGAATGCGGAAGCTGCAATGCAATATTTATGAAAAAAAAATTATTTGGCCCATTTCTCACAATGGTTAGACGATTTTTTTCTGTATTTTTATGTTTACTTGTCCTGCTCGTAACGGCAACGTCATGTCATTCCGTCCACACTGGAAGCGGTCAATGTCACTCTGGCATTGGTCCGCAAATCTTTCAATTAACTCGTAATCCCCAAATATTACACTTTCTAGTCGCGTCACAAAACTCTGACAACGTAAATTACCAATCTTGTCCTTAGCATCTATAACACAAGAGACCATGCTCACTCCAGGTTTTCTAGCTGCGCCCAAACAGTCAGGAATCTTATCCAACTCGGTCCCACATTCCCGGTGGGCTAACGAAAGGAATCCGGAATCTTCCGTGATGCTTTTCCGATAATGCCATAAAACGTTATTACATGGGACCGGCAATTCGTCCACCGCATTGCGCTACAGATATCCAATTATTATTTTGTCAACTAACTTACTTATGGGTCAACAAATTTGTAGTTATAGCTGTTACCTTTTGGTTCATGATACACTCCAGAACATCCAGGTCTTCCAGATTTTCCGGTTTCTTTCCACATAGTCTCGTTACTTCTGACTGACAAGCAGGATGAGTGCTTATGTGACTAGTAGAGGCCGGACCTTCATCTAAACTATTTAAGCGATTTTCCTGCGCATTTTGCTGAACGCTAGAGGTAACACTGACAATACTAGAGAATACGACCAGTGCCAAGACTGACATTGGTCCCAAACTCATTTTACAACTACGGTACACCAAAGAAACTTTTCCAAACAACACTGACGGTACTAAAGGCCCCATTTATCTCCAACAAAAATTCCCGGCTGGCGTGTCGTAAAGATTACCCTTCTTCTGCAGAGTAATCCAAGTAACGAAGCAGCAATGTTGGCAGTGATTGGCGTCACCGATCAAAGAAGTCAAGTCGACGATGAAGATGACAATGGCATCTAGACAGGTAAACCCTCATTAAAAATTACCTTAATAGCTCAGCAAGTTCATCCAGGTTTTTGTAGCAATGTCAGATATTTCGTGTGGAAGGAAGAAATGTAAAAATAGAAAATAGCATTACTTATAAACTCACATGTTACTAATAGTGTTAAATAGAATAGTTCACTCCGGTAAAGCTCTTTCCGGTGTTCACTCGGATTTTATAATTTTGTAACAGCTGCCACCAAAAAGTTTAATTGGGAAACAAAACTACTCGTTCCCTGCTGTTGTACTTCCATTTGCCTAAATTATACTGCTTTCACAAACACACACGTCAAAAAGACAAGTTATTTTTTACACGGGATCTGCATTTGACGTATTATGCTATTGTAATTTGCAATGTAAATACAACTAATGAAAACAAGTGTAAAGTCTTCCATTTGCCTAAATTATACTGCTTTCACAAACACAAACACACACGTCAAAAAGACAAGTTATTTTTTACACGGGATCTGCATTTGACGTATTATGCTATTGTAATTTGCAATGTAAAGACAACTAATGAAAACAAGTGTAAAGATGCGTTTTGTTGTTGCGTATAGTACAAAAAGAAAAGACAATGTAAAACGTAAAGCACAAAAGTACAATATGATTTAAGCTTGCCAGGTCGACGATTGGGGCACAATGAAATTAATAATAACGTATTTTCTTTGTTGTTTGGTTTTCCCCACAATTATATCGCATTACTTGCCTTGCAGTTGCAACTTACGAATATATTATTTCAAAATCGATGACGGCACAATGCAAAAATTCAACGTTTGTTATGTGTACATTGTAGTACTGTTTCCAGACATATTAGCTAACAACCATTTTTATAATTAAATTAAAATTAATTAATGATTAAAATTATACGTAATCAGTTTAAAAAAAGTTATTTATTTATTTTTAGCACCTGACCATGACATGTCGTTGGTCTTAAGTAATAAAATACAAAGTGATCTAGTTATTTATTTGAAATATGTTATTTAAAGTCATCCCCGGATTAGAAAGTTTAATTTTTAAATGAATGCGTTAAACTTTCCGGGAACAATTATTTCCCCCTCGGGATATACCACAAAGGCATTCGCATGCCTGCCAAATTGTCGAAGGACTGCTCCTGTTACCTGAAAATCCTGTTGAAAATTATTCGAGCTGCTAGACGTTAAGGCTCTCTGTTCTAAATCTATTATATCTACAAGGTCATCGCCAGTCTGTTTGGCCAGGACCTTGGGCGCAACCCCGATAGTTATGTGAGCTCGTGAAGTCGTTGTGATTGTTGCCCCCCCGTCCGTGGCTGTTCTAGATGTGGACCACTTCCGAAATATTACTGCATTGTCATCATTTCCGGGATTATTCTTTAGTTTGCATTGAGGGTGTACTTTAAGATGTTTTTTAAGCGCCGGACGGTAACCGTCGAGCTCCCCCTCAATTTGTTTTCTGATTTCATTTATCGGCAGTTTTGGGGCATCATCAACAACTCCCTTACGACATGATTCGTC